>JAHZNE010006729.1:0-20823 GCA_027744055.1 Callyntrura sp. NNG-2020
TATATATGTATATATACATATACACATATGCATAGTTATATGTATTTTAATTTATGTACACCGGATTCATAATAATTACCGTCCCTTAAATTTGTAAACACAAACAGAAGCATAATGCCTTATGTCTAACTCGCACACATTATGCACGTTCAAATATGTCAGAATTCTCATTCTCACGTATTAGGACCCATGTAGTGCTCCAGTGATAACAATTATCGCCATCCACCAATTTATCATTATAAACAAGTGAATAAAACGTGCGTTTAGGCATTTACAGACACTTTTACGCTCTTTTTGGTTCTCCTAGTCAAAATCTAAAATAATATTTCTAGATCGATAACGAGTTAAATCTTCAGACACGACTGTGACCACAGACACACACAACACAACACATATGACTTATTTGATTCTTCCACAAAGGTCAGTCAACCACTGTCGGTTACTGTGAATAGCCGTACTTATTTTTGGAAGGTAAACACTAAGGTAAGGTTTTTTTTCGAAACTTTTAGTATTGGTACAACTGTTTATCATTACGATTCCAAATCGAGATTTTTCCACAAGTGACAAGAAATAACAATATAATGGTAATACCACCGATCATTTTAACGAGATATATAATTCGTGGTATTTATGTTAAATAAACACCTAGATTAGAAACAAAATTTTTACGTCTCACTAGTAGAAATATCTACCCGTGACCTTGTCCTGATTTAGTTACAACTTCAGCATTTTTCCTTTAGAAGTTTCAAAAGAAAACTACCTTTGCTTGTGAATGTCCAATATTAGGTTATTTTTATATTTGTATTAAAACTGTCACTATTATATCATATCATAAACTTGTGTATGGCCACGCCATATAAAACTTACTACTATACTATTGTTCCGGTAGTACAGCAAAAATGCTGTTAAAACTAACACATACAAAAAACTACATTAATGTAAATAATGATAATGATCAAGCAGTCACAAAAAACCCTGAGTATAGAATGAAAAAATACGCCTGGTATTCTATTACATAATAAACTGTTATTAATTCTACAAAAAGGTGTCATTTTCTTTATTTTACGCATTTTTCACCTAGTTTTGTTCGTTATGTGATGTGTGTAAATAGTAGTATTTACTTTTTACTACGAAATGACAACAACAAGTGTCGTCAATTTTTTAAAATGAAAAGCCTGAACTAAAAACAAAACATGTAATAATAAATAAGGTTTGCTTAAAGTCAGCTTTATGTGCCGACGTCGACTGATTAATGTTCTTAACAAAGTTTTAGAAACGACTTCTAAAATAATATTAATAATAATGAGGTAGATACTTAATGGATGCATATGGGACATGTTAAGATGATGGGATATAGAGCGACTCATTCTGCTGATATCGCATAGACCTTGTGAACATTTAAATTGCATTTTTGCTCAAGTCAAAAATATTTTGCGGTATGAACTATTGCAATATACCTGCGGTACTACTGTATCGCATGTAACTACCTTAATTTTCACATTTAGAATGGAGACTTACTCACACAGCTAACAAGAGATTAGGGATAACTAACGTTCAGGAAGCCGACTTTTACCTAATAATATAAAGTCACAGTCATGGAGTCATTCATTCAACCACGTACACAGAAGCCATCAGAGAATTTTTAAGAATAGTAATAAAAGTAACTAGAATTAATACCGGACATCTCCTAGCTAAATCCTGCGTTCTATCTCTGTTTGACACTTTAACACGTTGCTACATTTTCTAAACATTACAACAAATTAACGTAATATTGGTAATTTAATTTATGCTACCTTGTCCTTTCAACTATTAGTCCTACGTATAATAATTCAGGTAAAAAATCAAAATTTGTTACAAGCACAATGACGCATGTGTAAAGTGGTACAAACTGCGTTGTAGTAGTTGTAGTACTGGTATATCTTAGTAGTAGCATGTATTATATTCTGTTCACCTTCTCTGTGATTTCCTCTTTAACAAAATTCTTAGATTATCTTGATATTCGGTATTATAAACAATCTTTTAAATGAACAACACGGCACAGTAATTTCAATATTTTCCCTGAGTTAGAAACATGAGAAGACGCCATTTTCTCATACGTGTGTAGCATCATGTGTTCGTGCCTTTTATTCTGTCGTTTCATTTCAAGATGATTTCATACCACAAATATATATTATATATTGCCAGTTTACGGTTACAAGGTCCGATCGGTCGTTATTATCGAATATTATGTATGCTTTATTAAACCACAACGATTTGTTACGTCTACGCCACCATCAGTTGTCGTTATATACTATATAGGTAGTGTATGCCTACACAAACGTGATATACGGTTATAATATATGAATTTTAGTACCCATCTTTTGGTACTCTTCTTGATTAGCAAGGAAATGCCAACTGCAATAAAATTTATCGTTTGAAACCCGTTTATCCTTCGAATAATAATAGTGACGATAATGACAATATACTAGACACATACAGGTCACCGCCTCTTGACAGTTTATACTTCCCAAGTTAATTAAAAATGCAATTATTGAAAACCAGTAGGTCATATAACAATTAACATCTTTTATGCTGTTGAAAAGTTTATTGAGAATCCTACATTTTACGTACATCCACAACTGTTGATTTGGTTAAAAACCAAAGTTAGCAAAGCGGAAGAACACCAGCATTCCAGAACAGATTTTATAAGAACGAGAGTACGAAAACTACGCTTTACGAGCACTAACAGCCTATTTATGCTATTTAATAGCTATTATTATGCTATTAATGCAAACAGCTCACACACGTATTCAATTTTGTCAATGCAATGTTAGCAAAAGGACGTGGCGCGAGATTTCATATTAGTTTTGAATAATGATCGTTGTACGATGTTTCAAAATGTATGCGTTAGACAGAAGAGGGAAATGGCAACATTCGCCCATCCTACCAACACGTATATGAACAAAATTACTGATTAGCACGCTTTGAGTAAATCCCTAATTATATTACAGACAATAATAAACTGGTAGAAGGTGAACAACAATTTTAATAATATTGCTAGCTGCCAGATTATTATCATTTTATTATTAGCCAAAAACGTTGTGTTGTGTGTTTATAAGTTTTTAAATTGCCTACAGAACCTTCCCTTCAAAAATCATCAATCATTGCCATACGTAGCAGCGGTTAAATTAAACTACAAACTGCTACGTCCGCTCCACCACCCCTGGGACTACTGCTTATTAACAGCGATCTTCCTTTAATTTTGCTGAAAAGCTTTGATTTGTACTTTTGAGTGAATTTCGTAAATTAGCTAACATATACTTGAATAATTGTTGTTACATATTATGCTAATTATTTTCTTGTCGTTTTTCTTGGTTTAAAACATACATTTGAGTCTGCCAAATGAGTCATGAAGAAATTAACAAATGCAGTTATCTGTCTGTTTACCAGTGTTCAATTAAAATCATGCGATTAAAAGTGTTAAACAGCTATGCTCGTATTAAAAACTCAGAAAATAGGCAATTGCGCTCCAGTTCCAGTGTTAACATTATAATATATTTTTAATGACTAAAAGTGGTTGCCGTCGTTCACTCTAATTGGATTGATATTGAAGAATAAAAGATCATAATTGCTGGTGCTGGTATGGGTGCCTTTATATAGTAATAATAGTTAACTATCGTTGTATCATGCAGGGACAACGACAGTACTTTTCAGATGTACCGTAATATTATTAAAAGATTTTTTTCATTAGCAAATTAATCTTGTTGTACATATAGCTGGGGATCACCCAACAAGTGTAATGTTATTTAACAATAACTTCATTTACTGTTTACTACCATTAATAATAATAGTTATTATTATATTTTGTTTTTGTTGGATTGATTTTTTTGAGTAAATTTTGTACAGCTGAAGAAGGCACGCGTATCCGATGCTATTGTAAAGCGATAAAAAATTTGACCATTATCCTCACCTCTTACGTGTTAAATATTTCTTTTTCTTTTCGTACATACATCACAGCACACAGCACAATCAATCCGATTTTAAGTGGCACTGACAACCGACTCGAAGTGACTACCCTTTTCCCTTTTGTTTAGTTTGCCATTAATCACTGTTATGCTTTCTCCTAAAATGCATCCTACATGTTCACCTTCGTCGACCTGTATTGTTGATCATGATCATGCTGGGTACAATCTGAAAGTATCCAAGCTTCCCCTTTATCTTTTTGGTTTTACGTAAATGCTTGAATCAAACTCGAATCTGTGTTTTACGTAACCTTTCGCGTCAAGCGTCAACCTCGCTCGTCTCGTCTGCAAAATGACTTCATATCAATATCAATACCTTAAAAAGCTACCAGCGCGGCGCAATCCTAAAATGCGAGAAATACTGCATATAGTACTATCTTAATACAGAATTACATCACATCAGCTACATAATTTTGTGTCACCGAGTAAATGCTCATTCAAAATCTACGTTACGTTATAAAAGATTTTTTTGCTCCATACTTGTCTATTATTTCGGTTCCCTCGTGTTGCGAACAGGTAAAACCTTAAAAATCCTCAGTGATCTTAAAAATCTGTCACATCTACTGTTTTCCCATGTGTGTTGAAAATGGCTCTCTCTGTTCCGCCGAGATAAAATTGTCTATTTATGTTACTTTCTTAACATTTTGCATGTATTATTACAGAGTATATTGTAATAGGTAATATATCCTTTTTGTTTAACAGATGTACTACAACGGTTCAATATTATTAATTATTAGGTAGAACGGTAGAACATGTAAATTAATTTGTCACATTACGTATATTTTTAATCAACGTTGCTTAACACATAGGTATACCCTCAATTTATAATAATAATAATAATTGATTTTTATAAAGACCTCTGACTTGAAAAAATTTGTAACTTCAGTGAGCCTCTTGTTGCAGGAAAATTTGTTTCGTTTTTACATTATAAATACACATATCATACGTCATATTATTTGGAAAGTGAAAAATTTAAATCTCATTTTAACAAGTAATTTCTTATCTGTAGACGTCCCTTAAATTGTAGTTAGTTGTTGTTGGTTTACTGTGTACAATCAATCCAGTTTGCTGATTTAGAAGAGTTAATGTCAGTATGTCACTGCCACCACCATCAGCAACCTCAACTGAACAGCAACCGGTTTGAAACATGAGACTAACAAATGACGAAACACATTATGCATATTATGAAACAAGATAATGGTGCAAATGTAAATATTTCGCGCACGATGCGTAAACATTAATTGACCAAGGCGAAAGTTTATTTACAGATGTTTTTGCTGGACAGTTTCAAGTACGTATCATTTGGTTGCATATTTCAAGGAAGCGCTTGAGTGATATAAAAATTATTCTTCATGTTGCCCCCAAGTTACAGAGAATTATCAGACACTTCAGTAACACATTAAGATAAAAATTTACAAATTAAATTTGAATCTAATGTGGAAACAAACGAATTTAAACAACAACAATCCTCTGCAACACAAGGCCAGTTCTTCAAAATAAGCTGACTCTCCTGTTTATCCATTCTCTTTGCTTTATTTACTCTAATTATCTTTGTTACGAATTATAACGACTTAAAGCTGACGATTACCGAATAATAACGAATTATGACTTGCATTTATGCAATAATCTTAACTGTTTGGTCTGCTAAAAAAAAGAAAATTCACTTGATCGATTTAGGGCATCAGCATTTAACTGTACATACGTATAAACTAAATATTAATAATATTATATTTTGCTTTGTAAAAGTATATGTAACTCATTTCACTCGTTTCCGTTTCTTCACGCAGGGTTGACATTTAATTCTTGTACTACCGAGAGTTTACTCTACATTATATTCTACATGTATATTTGTTTTAAACTAAACTAACCAGGGAGGTCAAAGTTCAGGGAATTGTCTGATCGTTACGGTTTTCTAAAAGCGCAATCTGATGGAACTTATATTGAGTTGTACAAAAATGTCAGAATGCGTTAAAGCATCAGAGTAATCATCCATTAACTTCGTTAGAAGGTATACATTCGTGTAAAGATGGATAGCAGCAAGTTTAGCACGTCAATGTAATTTGATGAAAGAGTCGCTGAGAACGAGTGCCTTTGAAATTTACAGTAAAATATATAAGATGATACTGATGGATCTACTAAACAGTGCTGTCGTGTTTTGTAACACTGTTTTCATGTCAGGGACACCAGTTAGACCCACTGATTTATGAGTGACAGCGACCATAAGACAAATCCATATCAATACTTTTTTCAAGCTTTAAAACTGAACAGTATAGAGGGTAACAATAAGTATCTCATTTTTCATTTTATCATTAATGTAAGACAGAGAACATGTTTGCTTTGAATGGGGTAGGTAAAATACGTATTTAAAAAGTATAACGTTAATGTATGTAAGATGTAAAAATAACGTTAATGAATTACAACTATTGCGAGTTCACGGATTCAGGCATTCATTTCATATATACTGATACAAGTTCCATCGGATTACACTTGTTATAAAAATCGTAGCAAGAAAATTGTCTGACCTCCCACCTTGAAGTATGCAAGTTGCACAACATATTTGACTACAAATTTCTTAACAAACTTACACATGTAAGTGTAACTGTATATATGTAACCTGCCTATCTATTTTAAATGTATAAAAATGCAGTTTTAAATACAACGGATGTTTATGTTACAGGTAGTCGTAGTTGTTGCAAACACACACATACTAGAATGCTAAGCTTTATACACGAACGTATGGGTATAATATATATGTTATATAGCAGTAGTATAGTCAGTATATTTTTTATATTTATAAATATAAATAGGTTGATCAGGTACTTTGAATTCATTTTAACAGATAATTTGCGACTGCAAACTCACGACGATGCACACGTCCCCAAGAACAAGTGCATACTTTAATCTATCTCTGTAAAGATATTAAAACAACTTTTCTAGATTATACTCGACGTAATCTCTATCTAAAATTATGTATCTCTGGATTCTTCATTTAGCATAACATAACTGTAACTCGTTTTAAAATTTTACTTTACGAATTTCACTGTTAAATTTTGACTGCTTTTGGAAGTGGTTAATAATGGTTGAAAGTGGACTACAAACAGTGTACAAATTGAAAGTAAAAAGGTTAGGCATCCACCAAATAACATTTTAAAAATTAATCACAACCAAAAAGCATAAATAGTTAACTGTTTAAAAGGCCGGTCGGGATATGATATTTTTAAAATGGAACTTAATGCCGGATGGAGAAAAATATTTTAACTTTCAGCACTCCAAAATGGCGATGGCATTTTGCGATGTAACTAAACCCATCTAATATTACCACCTGCAGCCATTATCTACCTATGCATCTCGAAAGGTTAAAAACGGGAAGAGGGAAATAAAATATTTGTAGTATAGACAGTCTTGACATTGTTATACAGGTTAGGACGATAAATGAACGTACGCACCTTATGAGAACTGTCCGATTATCGTGATATTTTATGTAAAATGATGACACTCCTCAAAAACAGTCAAGAAAATTTTGCATTACACATGACATCAATATTTTGATTCTTGTTCACACAGGTTTATCAGTTATTTTATCGTCTACATCTAGCCTAGTGAATGTTGCTGCAACAATAACCTAGCTAATTAACAAAAAATTGCCTATAAATTCTTCAGATACACTTGTTACAGTTTTTAAGAAATTGGCCCACTATGTATCAATCGAAGGAAATATATAGTTTTAATATCTATCAAAGATTATATAAATTGACATGCTACATTATGTAGGTATGTATGTTCTTTTAAAAATATTTTCATGAGACAAGCTTTGATTCCATACATTGTTTTACTGTATGTGTGTGTGTTTAAGTGATACAAAAGAAATAAAACGTTTTTAAATATTGTCGGGAAAATATATTATATAGAGGTAAATGTTACGTGTTCATTAATATTTCATTAATATGCTGTTGATATCGTGAGCTTTCTTATCTACGTATGTAACACCCATGTAAGTTTTTTAAGTTGTTAATACAAAAAAGTCCTTAAATAACAATTTGCACCATGATCAATGATTTTTTGCTGTTTTAATTTTTATATAAAATTTGTTCCTTCTACATGTATCGTATGTTTATGACGTATTTTACAACTAATAAAATGCTATTATTTTTTCACCCTCAATAAAATTATCGTATTATACGATGACATCTCTGGTGTGTGTAAACAGTAGTTTACACAGACCTTGACGATATCTTTATAAAAAACCAACATTTATCATAAAATTTGTCGTTGTCGCCTTCGTTTAGAACTTGCTTTTGTATTGAATTTGTGGATTATTTAAAACAGCAACATAGGTATGTACTCACTTAGCTAATATGATTTAGCGGGTCAGACGTTTTTCGTAATAATTATTAGCAACCTCGATTTTGTCGTTAGAAATTTCATAATTACCATGCAAGAGGGTGAAGGAGTAAAATACGTATAATAGTAATAATAATTATTAATAATATTAAAGCATTTTTCAAAATAAAATTAAAAGATTATGGATAATGTGTGTGTAGGTATGTGTATGTCTGTATATATGTATTAAACATTTGTACTGTTACTTGAGATTAATATATCAACTCAAATTGGAGATGATACATTCCCAATATTTTTCTTGTCCTTAAAGCTATATACTTATTATAAATTAAAACGTTATATATAACAGCAAACATCAATATCAATAATAGCACAAAAAAATGTCAACACGCATCATATAATAGACTTTTAAGTTTACCATCAATGCACTTATTTATGCATTACCATAATTAACTTTGTATGCAAAGGTTTGGTTTCGTTGACCAATTCAGTTTATATTCTACCGGTTCAGTAGTAATTTAAGCTATTGTTTAATAACTTTAAAGAATAGAATACTATACTGTCGCGACCTTGTTAGGTGAACTTGATCGTAAATGTAATGCAGTTATTGCAGTAGTAATTTTGCCTTTTGTTACTACTTTAGATGGTTTTTTTTCAATTGAATATCGCTACAAAGTTACGTTTTGATGGAAAGAAACCTGAGACAGCAACAGAATTTACGATACAACATGCTTCAGCTCAGCTAAAATACAAGAAGAGAGAAGTGAATATAACAATAATAACAACAACAATTATAATAACAATAACATATTACATACTTGCTAGTTTTTACCCGTATTCATTTTAGTTCGTCACTTAATATTAATAATTAAATAAGGTATCCTAAATTAATAATTAACAACAGTAAAGAATAAATATAACGCAATGCCAAGAATTAATAGCAAAAATTCGACTGATTTTTGTTTTACCTACATAGATGCATTATAGACAGTTATCGATGAAAATAGGTAAAATATAGCAAATTAGTAGCAACGAAATATGTATATTATAGCAAGATGCATAGGTAGGTACGTACGCATGATAAGGGATTTCCCTAAACGCTTTAAAATATTTAAACATGTACTGTTTGTTGTTGATGCATTTCAAATTTCCTGATGAATAACAATAATAACTAAGATAACTATAGCTAAGCTTAGAATTAGTAAAAAAAAGTGTAATCATTTCAGCAATCTTGAGTTAAGTTGTACTATAAGTGATTTCTGGTTTGAGCTGACTCTGCAAACGGAAAAAGTTTACAACTTTAACTACAATAATTTATTCAATGAGAATGAGGATCACAAGATTAGCCACAATAATAAAACGCTGAAAGTATTAAATATTTACCATCAATGGACGCAGTTGGGTATTGTTTCTTCTTCTTGGCCATTTTGTCTGTTGGGAGCGTTACGAGTAACATGCACCAGTAGAGGATCTGTGGCACTGGGAACATTCCCGTTTGCCAATGGATGCCCTCCCTAACAATAAGTAATTAAAACAAGAATGACTTGAGATGGTCAAGTGAGAGTTGTGTTTATAACTCCCCGTATCTGTATTTGAAAATTGTCTCTGATTTATAAAAGTACCTTGGTATCATGATGCCCATCCATGCCTGTAAGACCGACTAAAACCTTCATCTCAACACAATTGAGACTCTCCAGCGACCGCTTGGCTCTTGGAGGGTGGCCATTACCATTTACATATAGTGCTGTGAAATTAGTAAGTATGTAAGTAAATGAGATTAGTGCCAAACAAACAAATAATTTTTCTGTATGTAACTCATTTGTGAAAGTATTTCCATCAAAATACCTCCGGGTGACGATCGCGATATCATGGGAAAGAATCGATTCCTGCAAAGAATAATGGTAACACACAGGGAAATGAAAACAGCGGATAGTCCTATCCCGATTGCAATACCTGTACAAAACACAATGCAAACACGGATGATGCAAAAAAAATTCTGGCACACTTCTTTGAAAAAAATTAACCACGCTCTCTATACTCACCTAACCGTTGATGATCATTCGTTATAAGCGTATCAGGATCTGGCTTTGGTTGATCACGGGGTGGGAGCGGTTCTGACGGTTTTTTGTTAAAGATTCTGACTAATACTATATCAGATGGTTCACCAGCTCCCGCTCTCGTTTCCGCTTTCACCCTAACGGCGTATACCTCATTGCGCTGTAGTTCGGTAAGGAAGATAGAGGTATTTGTGGTCGATTTTATTGCCCATTCTCTCCCTGAGTTAGAAATGCCACTGGCACTGGTTGTACTAGTACTTCCTGTTGAATTGTTTGTAGATTCTGTTTTATTTAGTCTAAACTCGACCCAATACATTGTAATTAATCCGTTAGGAGTCACTGGTGGGGTCCATTCTACTTCAACAACCGATTGATTGTGTACTCTCCAGTGAAGGTTAATTGGAACTCCAGGAACTACACATTTAAACAAGTTTATAAGCTGTTCAAATGCTCAAACAATTAGTAAAATATGCATAATAACTGCAACTCACTTCCAGGCAGGGTTCGAGATTCAATTTTTTGAGAGTAAGGTCCAACACGACCATCTTTTAAAGTCAGCTGAACGACGAATTCGTAATATGTATAAGGCGCCAGTCCTTTAATCTCTACGAATTCTCTTGTACTATTGAATTCATTCGAAACAGTAATATTTTATAGCGTTTCCTACGTTGGTTTACCTATATGGATCAGTTCTTATCATGCCATTTGTGTAATCATACCTGCTAATGAAATAGACATCACTGCTATCAACTTTGTTGTACTTCACAGTGTAAAAGTAACCTTCTGAACTATTAAAGGTTGGCTGATCCCACCTGAGGCGCACCTCCTCAGACCTAACCATACATAAAACATTTTATTTAAGTTGAAAAGAAAAAAAAACATAATATTGTTTGTGGCAAAAGCCTTTTTATCCCGGGTCTAAAGTTTTCCGTAGTATTATGACTCGCAAATAGATAATGTGATAGTCACCCACCCGACTGGATGAACCTGCAACCCAGTCACCACAGGTAAATTGTCGATTGGTCCATCAACGGAGTCGGGAAACGTGCCAATGAATTTGCTTGCCAAAGCAGATTCCCAATCTTCGCCCCAGGCTTGCAAATAAAATTCATATGTTGACCCAGGTGCTGGCAAAAACACATTTCAGCAAAGTTGTTATAAACTTTCATAATTTCCTTGTAGTGATACACATATTCATTACTTAAATTAAGTACCCAAATTAGAAAAGAGGTGTTCTCTGGAACTATCCTCATATATAGTGATTGGGCCAAAAAATACGACATCATTAACTCTATCTGACTTTGTAGAGTATGTGACTCGAAATCCTTTTACATGTACTTCTCTAGGACGTGGAGGCTCACTCCAATTCACAAGTACAGAAGTCGAGTTTAAAACTGTCAGGTGTAGGGAGGGAGGATCAAAGTACCCCTCATTTGTACTGTTTATATTTGAACCAAAATCCTCGACTGACACAGGAATCCAAGGCCATGAATCTTTCTTGGTAGGCCATCCTACTGAAGTGCTCGGGATCAAACGGAATTCGTAATTTTGGTCGGAGGATAAATCTGTAAAGTTTATAACAAATATATATATGCTTTTCAGTGTTGTTATTGTATTTATGCGTACCATATTTTGCCAGAGTTATGAATGGAATAGGCTGAAACTTTATGTACTGAATAAGCCAATGGTATACCTGTAATGGTAAACTCTTCAGAGTCGCCATCAATGTATCTAACATTTGAAAATTCGCCGTCAACCGACCGCCATTGAAGTTTGTACAAAATGATTTTTCCTCTTGCATCCTTGTTATTTAAAGGTTTCCACGTCACTCGCACCTGAGATAAAGGCCCAAACCGTTCCAGCTCAACACGAGGTGGTTTGTTGACTGGCACTGAAAATCCAATTAGTATAAGCACATATTAACGAGACAATTTGATAATCGTCGTGCGTGTAATGTATTGACTTATGGCTTATTGGATTACCGTCTTCCGTCGTTCTGCAAACGACTGGTACCGACTGTGCACTGGCAGACTTTGCCGAGTAACTTCTTACGTAAATGTCTAAAAAACAATAAAAGTTCAAACTATAAGCCACTGCTTTGTGAGAACAGTCAACTGCCGTTAGTCTTTTTGTATATTAGCAATGCGACAAGAATGATCTCGCGATTCGACACGCGCAAGTGGAAAAGTAACGTTCACAAATAAATGTATATATATAACGCATACTCCTCCATCAATGCACGTTTCACTACATCTCTTCTTAGGCAGAAAACAGATCGCCAAAGAGTGTGTGCTGGGATTTACGAGTGATACGATCATTTTGAAGCTTTGCTAATTTATGTATATTTATTACTGTAATCAGTATGAGGTAGCAGCGAAGTAATGTTGATATTGGTCACACGTGGTGGGACAACCTTCTGGCGTTCCTCCCCACCTACAGTATAGAATGACAGTGTCCATTTTAACAATTTGCTATCATCAACATTTTTGCAAAACTTTCCTATGAATTGAAAGCTCTCAATTGAAGATTTCAGTACTTACGCGTAGGCATATAGTGTATGGAAAACGAAATGATATCGTCAACTTTGACGGGTGGAATCCACGAAACTGTTAGTTGGGTTGGGTGTCGCTGTAGACATCCCACACTGGTAGGAGCATCTGGAGCTTCTCTGTTATTATTTACCAGAAGGCGAGCTGTTCCGATTGCATAAACGCGATCATCCGCAATAACTTCACACTGATAAAAACCAGAGTCGTTGCGGATGGTATTTGATACTACCAATTCATTCCCTTTTACCTTTAATACAAATTGAATGTGGAAATTAGTGAGACTGCGTTATAGGCAAGTAGGAAAATGCAAAATTCCTGGAGAGAAGGAAAATGAACTTGTAGCTACCTTAACTCTTCCTTTTCCTGTTTCTAAAAGTTGGCCGTCTTTAAACCAGACCAAGGAAAAGAGTGGAGGAACTTTGCATTCGAATCTCACCGTTTTGGCAGCCGGGTACTGGTAAGATTCTGGTTTTAGCTGTAGAGCTGGAAGTCTGAATACCTGGACAGTCTGTGAGAAATAATTATAAAATAATTTACATTCCCGGAAACAACAATATACAACAAACCAATCTCCTAACTATTTGCAAAAAAATTGAAAATGATTAAGTTTACCCGAGAAACTGGTCCACCAACTCCATTGTCGGCTACACAACTGAAGTTTCCTTCAGATCCACGGGCCAGTTCTGTCGAGATGTTGATACTGTTGCGGAAGATGCTACCATGTGAGACTTGGAAACTTATTGTGCCGTTTTCTGTCAAATTTGTAACACGTGTTCCAATGATTTCACTTTCATACTACTTCTCAATATGCATTTTACAACGTTATGAAGTTTCTGCAATAAATCAAACCATGTTGGTGCCATACCGTTCATTATGGGTACCACCCAGTGGATGTATGGTTTGGGAATCCCTGAAGCAATACAGTCTAGAATAGCGTTTTCATCCTCGTCTAGAATTAAAACAGTCTTGCTCCCATCAAAAGTTTTAGTAGAAATTATCTTTGGTGGCTCTGAACTGATATTATCGTTCCCCGGGAGGACTACCAGATTTACGAATGAAACCCGCTCAGAGTTGGAAGATTCGTCCTTGACAATACATCTACATTACCCCATTTTTAAAATGTCATTACAACACTGAGACACAACAAAGAGAGAAAGCCATAAAGCATTTTTAATAAAAAAAATACCTGAATTCACCCGCATCTCTCCGACTAACATTGGAAATTGCAAGTGTACCTGAGGATAATATGTTGTACCTGTCAAAAACCAAAATTAAAAATAAAAATTCATATGCATCAACTAAGTACATTTATCTTAATACTGCCAGTGCCACTGCACTTTGTATTTTTTTAAAAACACATAAGCTTAAGCATATGACGAATAGCATATTACCGATTTAACTATATACTTTTTAAAATGTATAAATGTATATGATTTGACTGCTCACCTAACATCTATTTCCTGAGTTATAGTAACATTGTCACTTCTTATCCAAGTGAAATGCAAGTCCGATTGTGAGTGGTAGGACGAGGAGGTCGACGCTATTTGGCACTCAAGTAGTACAGGCTGACCGGACTTTGCTTTCACCTCTTCGACTGACCTCGTGTCGTTAGCTGCACATAAAACATTAATTTGAATTATTATTATTATCCTCAAATAACTCTTGCTAAATATTAAACGTTTCATTTAATAAGATTATTTCGACGACGAGCGTGGAGCGCATTTCTTAGAAGACATGTATTAACAATGTCTACATAAATAGAATGCGTGTACGTCCTCATTTTACTGTCATATCATGCGAGAAAGTGTTCTCAAATTATATTCGTACTTTATTGTTAATAGTAAAATATGTTTTTGCAATCATTAGCGTTCATTAATTTAATACACACCCATTAACCCCCCAACCTCCAAGTGAAATCCATCGCAGAACCTTTTTTTTATAAAAGAAACAGTAATGAGGGACAAATTACATGAAAAAGTAATACTTCGAGCAATTCTTCATGTGTGCATTTTAATCAATTATTTACACCTCAGCATGAATTTGGGGAACCCATAAAAAGCACGTGCATGTGACATGTGTTTAGGATGAAGTAATACCATGTGATTTCCTGATAAAACTAAAACAGAAAATTATTCATTGTGTTGGCTTCCTATTTAGACCCCTCTGACGACACTGAATGTATTAGTAAACCATTGCCTTCATCTGCAGCAGTAAAAGTACTGCAATTTTTAGCATGTAAAGGATCTTTGTCTTTTGACTCCGCCATGTTTACTTTTATTACATACGGGAAACTCCTCTTGATCATATAATGAGAAGCTACGTACGTACTGTACAAAGTACCTAATTACGACAACTTGCGTCGCTTGACGGTAGCAGTAACATTACCGTAAACCTAAATTGTACGTATAGTGGTGGTGGTGGTGGTGGTGGTGGTGTAGGTACCAAACGAATGAAAGGACGGACGGATGTTTAATACTTTTCATGACAGGCAAGGGAGATTGCAAATTATGCGGGCTGCTAAAAAAATAATGCTGTATTCACTTATTGTCTATTTGAGATACACACTCCACCAAGGATAAAAAATTTCGAATATGGGTATAATTTCTTGAACTTGATAGCGGTAGTGGCATGTATGTTCTTGTTACATTTTATAACGTTTACTATTTCCAAAATGTGTGTTGTGTTTATACTTTATTAAAGATATCATTGGTAAGAGAATTGGTCCAATATCGGCAATATCAAAAAAGGCTTAGCACAGCACTTTCTACGTAACAATATACATACAATGGAAACCATAAACATAAATATTGCGCACATCTTTAAGCTTACCACATGTGTTTACGTGAGGAACGCCAATTTAAAGTATATAATACCACATCGAGGTAAAGTTAGGTTGGGGACTTCGTGTCGTGATGAATCTTTATATTGAGTGCATAGCATTCATTGTCGATCTTTTAAGAATGGATGCACTTACTGACAGTTGAAATAGCCATTCAAAAAGTTTACACAAATAGGTAAAAATACAATAATACACACCACTAAAATTGAACGCACATTTACTCCTTCTGTATCCCGGCTATTGATAAGATAAAAAAATATTACATTGATTTTAAGAAACTGGAGTGTTTTTGCCCAGTTGTGAAGAAGATGAAAATTTTGTATAATATGTAATTCATTCGATCATTTCTGTTTGACAATCATTTGAATAACGAGAAAATTTATATAATTAAGTTTAATCTAGCTTAAAAGTTCACAAGTAGTGTCATTTTCTAAAATTAAACTAGTTTGATTTTGAATGAAAGGGTTACTCGGAAATGTTAGAAAGAATGTTGATTCATATCATACCCACAATAAACATAATTTTCAGTCAGACATATCTCAGGAATGGAAATACTTATGACGCGCCATTTTATTTATTACAAATTAAGCAAGCTTCTAATGTGTAATTTGGCGACAGAGTTACAGGCAAACGTTATAACAGTAGTAATGACTCCCTTTCCAAATATCCGTTAAAAATTATGCATGACTATGTAGTCTATGTATATTATATTTATCTTAAAAGACTCCAGAATTGGGAGGAAGAGCAATTTCACAAATTGTAAATAATATCACTAAGATTCATTGAAAACCGTGGAAAATCTGCTACGTGGCAAAAAGTTCATATTTTGATTCGAGAGACTAAAAGCAAAATACCAGATGAACACTCCAATCTTAGAAAGCCCACAAAAGATTATTCATGATTATTGATGAGGGAATAAAACAACCGTGAAGAATACAACAACAAGAGTGTGGCCTCAATGACAAAGTAAGTTCCATAATGCAAAGCTAACGAACCATGTTTGTATTTTAAAAACAAGTTTTCATGTTATTATCCACTCGGTGGTCGGTCACACAGAAAGCGTCTCGTCTTTTCGGTGATAACACAATAATAGGCACACGTTCGCAGGCTCAGGAGCAGTGTCAACAACTGATTTGCGATAAGCAAGAGAACAGTCTGTTAATGAAATATTGATGTACACATGTACATACTTACTTAATAGGCATACACATTTTAAGGATAAACAGTCGCATGAAGGAAACGCAAGTTTGCAGTACAAATTATTACGTATTGTATGTATTTGATAAACAAACGTTGCGTTACGTATACATTGCCGTTGTTGACATAAAAATGGGCTGGGGGCACTATAAATTCCTATACGACTACACTTTCGGTAGATGGTAGAAATATACATGTGCTTCGTCTTGCGGAGAAAGTAGGCCACCTCACGACGCAAAAACCGATCCGTGCGGAGCGTTCTAATAAAAAGCTTTCCTCATACGCTTCTAAATAATATTCGCACATCTCGGCGCCATTGCTGTTCCATTATTGTTCCTAACTAGTGTACAGAATAAGAATAGAGCTGAAACCAAGTTACTCTGGTTACATACATTCCAACCAGGAAAATAACTGGCCTGGGGGAACGGGTCCACTTACACTTGTACACGTTAACTTTTACTTGATAATATGGCGGCGAATGGTGAACGGGTTGTTAGCAAAGAATCGAGGAGGATGAACTTCTGCCTTCATACATAGGTAATCAAAGTAAAATGATATCCACACGTAAATCCCATATATCTTCTTGGCAATTACAACAAGAGGGTGAATTTTCGTTGTTCTTCACCTTCACGCGTGGAGCAAGAAAAATATTTCACAGCGTATGATTCTGGTAGAATGGGGAAACGAGAGATTGGGAGACTTTATTTATGGACAAAGACAGTATTTCTACTTGAAAGACGGTGAGTTAAGTAAATGCCGAATTTTTATTCCACAAAGCATGGCATAATGAATTCAAGTATCGCGACTAGGAACGTTTTCCGGGTACATTTTTCGTGATTACTAGGATTCTACGGCCTTGGCCTTAGCCTATTTAGGCGTTGTGATTAATGAAAATCAATGAAAAACGGTATAAGCAAGACGCCCTTGAGCACCAGAGTGTGTTCGGGATTAACTAGGTATTTACCATTTCATAAAAATGCAACACGATCTACCAAAATCTCTACGACGTGCATACATCCGCTGTTTGAATAAAAAGATAATGAGTTCGTGGACTGTTACGACACTATCCTTCATCTATTTTTCACCTAATGTAATTAAATAGGAGATAGTTTTTTCTCTGCTTTTTTATTATTCATACCACAGATTAATCTAATAAACACCAAATATCAATGTTAACTTCTAAGTAAAAATTTTAATACAAAACTGCATCTTTGATCAAAATAAAACTTCCATCGTCCAAAAATAAATTGAAATTTGTTCATAATTAATAAGCTATCATTGTATAAAAAGAAAATGTTTGTTTATGTAAAATGAGCAAGCAACGTTTTAAGAACAACTTTAATCTGCAATTACTTTCATGTAATTGTCAAGGATTATTATTATAATTAGACAATTTATACATTATACATCGAACGCGATATGTGATGAACTCCTCTCACACATAACTTTCAACACACGCACGCACGTAGTGCATGCTGATTTCGTGTTTGTACAAAAATGCCAATAATAATTTACCTAAGTTGTGAATCTGCTAAATCATTTTCCTTTTTTGGTTAAGATCCGACAAAAGCATGAGAATAAAATCACGCGATTTGGATTCTTTTAAACTGAATTCTTAATTATGCACACCAAGCACTTAAAATTTTGTTCTCCCTTTCTCTCTCTCCAGATAAGCATTCAGCGTGATATTGTTACCTCACAACACAACCTCATGTATTTTTAAAGTATAATTGTGTGCACTTTCAGTTTGAGACCATTAAACGTATAAGCTGGCATTTCTTTTGCTTTCAGTTATTATTCTTGAGAAAATTTCGGTTATTGAGGTGGGTTGTGGTAAGCAACGTATTACGTAGCGACGAAAAGCATTTTCATGTTTATAAATGGGTGTATTGCTGAAAAAATCATTTTTACGTTTCATGATTTACGCATGTGGTTACACTCAATTTTATTAAAGTTTTTTTTTCAACTCGCAAGTTTGCACGAACGCAATTTTCGATACACGCTATTTGTGGAAAACACTGCAGGTGCAAAATCATCCATCTTGGAAAGTCTCAAGTTCCCCACATAAAGTCCCTATTTGTTCGTTACAACACTGCCGTTTACAACGACACCAAAAGTGTTGCATCGTTGCAGCATTACAAAGTCCTGAAAATGCTATCAGCGGATTATTTTTCAATGTGTTAACTTAAACTGCCGATTTGAATAAGAGTAAGTCAGATTGTTTTAATATTAGAGAGAAAGTCGCGTAATAATTCACGCTGTGAAATCAATTAGTATAATTAATTGTAATTAGTTGATAAAAACAGTATTACAGCTTCCATTTCAAAGTGTCTATACAGTATAAACTTTTTCATAGCTTGATGTTCTTAATGTACGATTCGCATTCCTTGTTTCGCACGAAAGCTTGGAAGATAAAAATATGCTTTGCCACGGTTGAAGCAATTGTGCAATTGTGTTACATTTTTTACATTGAAATTTTACATTCACCATAAAAGCGGTCCTTATTTGCTATAAGTCACTGACAGTTACCAAAGTACGCACAAAGTGCAACGGATAAAATCTGTATGATGTTCAACTGACTTTCCCGCTGATGTTGAACAAAGTAGTTGGTTTGTTTTAATGGAACTCGATAACCTAAAATTTGTAATGCCAAAATATCTATCCAATGATAGAATAAATTCAATCTAACACTATCCCACCACCACCACATGAATTTAGACGACAGGATAAAACGGAAAATGTACATCTATAATTTTGCTTGGAGGACTATCTTCAAATTGAACCTCACCAGAATTAATTCAAGAAGTAAGGACGCTAACTGGTCAGTAGAGTAGTGCAAATGCGTATCCGCACGAGTTCACTCACTGTCACTATGCAGTTACAATCCTCGAAAAAATTAAACCGCACTGGAATTTGACACCGAGCTTATACTTACACTTAAAAAAAACAAATTGTATTTCAATACATAGAAACATTACCCGGTTTCCATACAATTTTGTTTTTTATACGTTGTTTTGTGTCAAATGCCAGTGCAGCTTAATTTTTGCGGGGAGAATACTGTGTGTGTACAGTATACAGGAAGTCAGATTTTTCCTAGGATGAATTGCTAGTGATCCTAAGAATACTCATATTTACTCCGGTCCTCGAAACCTTTTGCTATAATAAACTTTGCTTTCAGAACAGACTGAACATAACCTAGCAACAAGAATAAAAGCTGATGTCATGTCTACGTATTTAAATTAATACAAGTCATAAAAACAAGCCAGTTTACAAGAGTGGAAACAATCACACTTTATAGTTATGATCAAGACGGGTAAAGATAATGCTACATTCCTATGATACCAATAGAGGTGTCCTCGTACTTTTGAAAAATAAAAATTACTGGGACGGTGGCTTCCTCCGGCCGGCAAATTAGGCAATAACTATCTGGCCGAATCGGGTAATTATTCCAACTGACTTCTAATCGTATTTACATTTATAGGCGGTTTTGAAATTTCGCCTTTATTTATTGTGGAAAAACAAGAAAATATGAAAATCTTGGACAAATGACAACATTCACCATTGCCTTACATGTAGCTACTCAGTGTTTTTATATTTTTAATTAGCCTTTTTTTAAATAGTAAACCAACACGACGAACTGAATTCACGTTAAAATTTTTAATTAAATTTGTAAGTGCAATAAGGAGTCATTTAACGGAAACAAAAATTGCTAAAACTCAGTTCATCGGTCACATAACTTTCTCTGATATCATACACACATTGGCAATTGTAAGTAAAACTTATTTGCACTGAATATTGTAAATATAATCTAGCCGCACTAAAACAAATGTAAATACTGT
>JAHZNE010006730.1:0-31873 GCA_027744055.1 Callyntrura sp. NNG-2020
GAAAAATCCATGCCGAAGTTCTGCGCTACCTAATTATATGTATTCGCTCGGTAGCATTTTCCAGACCAAGTTATATTTGGACGAGTTTCAACGGAACGGATACTTTAAGGATTATAAATTATAAAACCTGTCTAAGTAAAATAACTGCATCTTCGCAAAAACGAAACGCACTTTACGTATCTTCATACGTTGAATGAATATCAAATATGAATCAGTGATCATCAGTAGCGACGGCGATGAGTCATCTCGTACATACTACTTTGTTGAGTCTTGTGGCATGAAAATTCCAAAATCTGTATAAACGTCAAATAAATATCTTACAAATTATTTTTCATATTATCATGGTTGCCTTAACTATGTATTTATAATCATAATGATCAATTTGTATCCACCCATGGACTGTACTATGACACATTTATCCCTTTGAAATTTTTAAATTTAATCGACAATTTGTTTGGAAACGTAAAGTTGGTGCGCTCCTACAGTAGCGTAAACAGTAAAGGTAAACCTGAAGCGTCACAAAATAAACATGTTGCGTCATCAAATAAGATTTTATGCATTCAGATAATGAACATCGTAACTGTAAATGTTCATATATGTTTCGTTCTCTCTCATTCATTTAAATATGAATGCAATGTTGTGCATGTTTATCTTTAATGTAGCCTTTCCACAAGACAATTAGTCGTTGTTGAAGGACCCATTTTACAAATATACCTAGGTATATATGATAAAATGTCCTGCTGAGATGATAATTTGAGCATGTAGAGGGGGAACAATTGGCATAATGATAATGATAGAGCGAGAGTAAATTATGAGTTAGCTTGGCCGACATATGTGCTCGTATGTAGCAATTTGCATACGTATATGCAAAACGTAGTTCCCAAAAAATGTTCGAGCTAAAAGAGAAGGACCGTTTGGTAGTTAATAGCAGTCTCTCTAGTGCAACCTGGAGCGCTTAGTTTGGCTGTTGTATTATTGAACTGGAACACCAACAGCCAACAACAGTCTAGAGTCAATTACAAGAGACGTGGAAGCTATATTGGACGTCAGCAGAGCTAAAAGAACAAGGCTACTCGTCTTGCCGATGAAGGTGGCAGCATCGCGATGATAGAAGGCAGGAAAAATATGTTACGTTGTTACTATTATATGAATACAAAATTATATATAGTCTGTGTTCGTCCTGGTCGTAATGGTGGCAAGAACTCTACCTGATGTGGAGTTGTTAGTTGCTAATATTGTGTATTGCCATTTGCCATTGCGAAGTCACGGTGGACCAATATAGCACCGTACAATTGAGAAAGCTTTCAAAATTGTTATCTTTCTATACAAGCTCGCCTTCCGCTCCACAAAAATGGAAGAGAACTTATAAATGATGTAGTTGCTGTCCTCTAAAAAGTACTGGCTGTAAACGTAAGGGAATGTAGGTATTCTGGTTGGATACGGTACTCTACCACACAAGTCACGAGGTGGGAAGAGGAGGGCGAACAACACATCTTCTCTGGTGATCTTAGCTAAATTTTACATAGCAAGAAGAGGACTTCCACTATGGGAGAGATCGTATGGCCAGTGTTGCAAATTAATGTATGTTGTCTGTACTTCTGTTGAGCGAAATCTTGTCTTTTCCTGAAAGGTCCAGAATGGTGAATGTCTCTCATGTGCTCTGCACAGATTTACTAAAATATTCTCTTCTGATTTACTTGACCTTAGAAATCCAATGACACGATAAATTTTTCCTATATTGCCCTACATATTGTCAATAAACCTTACGTGAAACTATCTAAACTGCTTTATAAAAGCAATTGGCTAGAGCGCCTTTAATGCTTTCTTACACTTAAATTAAAATAGCTTGAAAGAAGTGCGTTGTGTTGGGATTGTAAGTATATAGTAAGATATGTAGACAAATAAAAGTAGTCGTCGTTCCACAGAAATTCTTGCCGTAAGGGCACCTACAACTAGTTTACCCAATATATTTCCAACTAATAGCCGTTAAAAATTTTGCACATCACTGTAAATTCATCATAAACGTACTCATAAAAAGCGTAACATAACAGCAAAAAGGTTTTTGGATGAAAATTAGTATCTTTTAAGGTGATAAGTAACTTGCATGCATAAAAAAATAATAATAAATACTTTGGAGTCCTTAGCGGCTACTGGGTAAAATACACTTATAGTGTATACAAACAGGTTCTGGGATACGGATAATAACCGTTAGATAAGTGCATCTGTAATGTACCTCAGGTTTACCTAATCCCAGTAACCCCTGGAGCAAGTCAAATGTTGGATTCATCGGTAATTAGAACTTGACTTGCCTATGTAAGAAATATATTATCGAGTCACCCCTAGCGATTACTTTCCTTCATCACTTACAATGAATTAGGTGCTAACTTACTGGTTTATTAACTACAAAGCATGTTCTTCAAATTATAAGTCCATAGTCGCAATGACACTATACTAAGCAAAGCATGTTAATGTAAACATTTTGATATTTATGCGAGTACGTAGTCACATACCGGCTATTTAACATTTATATGGGCGGTGGCGGTCAGGTAGTACTGGAAACAAAAAAGGTGCATACCTAACAATAATCAGTTTAGTAGTGCACCGCAGCCATTTTCTGACTACGATCAATAGATCCCTACTTATGACAATAAATACCGTAATCGTTACGTCGTAATGTTACATGTTCCAATCGTGTGCGTTTCTAATTTGAGTTTAAAATTTTGTCCGGGATCACGATGTTGTTGAATGTAGTTCTCTGAATGTCACATTCGCTTTGTCTTTTTCTACGCATCTTTAACAATTATTTAATGCAGTAAAGTGGAGTCATTCTTGCACATTCTTGATAACTCATCTCAAAGTCCCCCGGTCGTGGAATAGAATAGCGTAGGGCAGACGAACGAACGGCTCTCCAAAGCGAAGGAACAAATCTAATCAGTACTAGTAGTGCTGTTCATCGTTACTTAATAATATACTTTTCCCTTGTCAGTGAAAGTAGTTCATGTAAAAACAAAGAGGTTTTGTCAGATTCAGACTACCCTGATGACGAGTGAAAACAACAAACATAGATGAAATGCATGCTGTATGTTATATAACAATTTTTCATTGGGTTTTTTATCGGATAATAATAATTAATGTGTACCTTGCATAACATGTTGAAAGTAGTATAGCATTATGTAAAATGATCGTGTAAAATTTTAAGCATCCTTATTTCACTTTATGAAGGTGGCGAAGTGGTAAGGATTGCTGACATTTTAAAGCGAGTTTTATTTGGCACGAATATGGAGAGGTATAAAAACTGCTAAAGCCAACATACTTTGCACAATTGTGTTTTATTCTGTTGTATTTAAATGCTTTATTCTTGAAAAGGGGAAGTTGACAGGTAATCCGATAAAAGAGTCTTACATTTGTATTACATGAGAAACGTCTTAATTATTCTGTGGGGTCTTGTGCTTTGGTGCTTTTGTGCCAATGTAATTGCTGTGAATAAAAGATAAAAGAACAACGCTTTCACCTAAGATATAAAGTAATTATTATTTATTATACAATATTTAAAACAAGGCGGGAGAAAGATAATGTAATTATGGATGAGATTGTCTTAATCGTAAAGTTTCAAACAACAAACCATCTTAAATGTGAGATACCAGTCACAGTTACCGTAGAGACAAAGTCCAAATATTCACCTAATTATAAATGCACTCTCTGGAATGCTGAAAAAATGCAAAAGAGTACCTGAAGTAGACACTCGCCGTTGCGTGTAATGTTATTGTAAATAATTTATTTCCTACAATTTCATACTTTGCTCGTAGATGGTAGGAAACTGGCTCATGAATGACGAGAATACTCAATTGAGAAAATCCGTGTTTCCAACAAATATTAAAAAACGACATCATTGGAAGAACACAGACCATTTTACTTCCCCAATTTTCCTACAAGAAGTCAAAGAGGCATGACATTTTTGTCATTCCGTGCATGAATAGATTTTTTCTATTTTCGTACTTATTTTTAGTGCTCAAGTACAACAATCGTTTTATAGTTTCTACTTTGGGAAAGCCTTTTGGCCAACATGTAGCCGTTAGGTATGCATAATGAAAAAATGTACGACAATAAATGTATTTACCCAGACATAACTATTTGCACGAGTACCCACTACAACTTACTTCATTTTTTTTACCTACCTACTGCCTACACGCTTATTATCGCTTCGTATTTATAAACAGTGAGACATAATGTATAAATCATTCTTTGCGTTTTAGTGTGCATACGATTACGATTACTATCGTAAGTCGGTCGCGACTGTTTGGCGTGAGGAGACCAATCTCTCACATTATTAGGAGGAGCTCTCTGCACTCCTCATAAAAATACATTCAGCTCAAGAAATAAGAAATCTATCTTTTCTTGGGGCACCCATTGACACTTGCTTAGTTGCTTATTCTCCCATCTTCCCAATGGCCACAGTAGTTCATCGTTCACCAGCAAGCAGCAGGAAACCAAACCACCTCACCACCGCACACACCATAACTACATTATATCATATCACTTACAAGTTATAAGAAAGTGTGTTTTTAAAAGCCAACAAGGCGAGCCAAGTCTAGTCAACCATCATCATTATTATCATAGCGTACATAGGGGTAAGCCAGTTTGGTTTCGTGTATAAAACATTAAATAAACAACCATTAACAATTTAAATAACAATACAGGGCCACCACTGTTAGCCTCTGTACTGCTGCTGCTGCTAAGACGGGCACCTCATCATCGTAATAATAGGTATAATATATTTTTAGCAGCGCCATCATCTAATCGTATGTAAATACGTTACTACTCCTGACTACTAATACTACAACTCTCTGATTATGTTTATGATATGATCTTCTAGCAAACAAATCCGTTCATCACATGAGAGTATGGCAGGTTGCACGATATTATAGAGACGCTTGTTATTGCATAGGTATGCATGGATTTGTGCGTGTAATCCGCGATGCATGTAGCGACCCACTAATATTATACTCTCTGGGTTTACGGGCTGAAGTGCTGCTAAATTAGAGCTGATCGTGATCAGTAATCAGCACATACATATAACCCAATCTACGTGGTAGTATTCAAACTTCAAACACCCACCTAATGATTTCCTTTCAGGGATTTGCTAATTCTTCACCACACCGCATATATAGAGAAGTTGGTTTTATCTGTTTAAGCGTGCATGCTCAGCGTACACAGAATAATAGCATCCTTTAGTATTTTTCATTAGACAGTAGGCGTAGTAGCAGTGGTAGTACTTGCATAGGTAATGTCAGTAGTCGGCTTATATCGGGTAATAATAGTAGCTGTTTACAACATGTACCAATGTAATACTGTGGTCGTGGTCTTTTTCTGCTTTCAAAATAAAAAAAAGTCAACTAGGAGCACAGTTCTCTTTTGCCCTTTAAATTCCCATTTAATCATTTTGCTAAACACCATGCCCCTGTCAGAGAGACTGTCAACCATATCGCTGTAAAGCTCAATAAGATAATTATATGATGTGAGGTAAGCACTTTATAAAAATCAGATTTTGCATTCCACTGCATATGGCACACATTTTTTTCAGATCGGGCTTGATGGACATGGACGCGCACGGTCTCGTAAGATTTAATGAAAGTGCCATTCAGCTAAGTAGTAGACCAACAAAAATCAACAACATTCCAGCCAGACTACACAGACGACGACGACGACGGGCAGAGAGAAGCGAATTCAAAGTTTCAAGGAGAGCGATCAAGTAAATAAAAAAGGCTATGCGAACCTTACGAAATGTGACGATCGCCATGCATGGTGGTGAGTGGTGACATAGCAAATGGTTCGTTTTATTAAGTGTATTCGATGATGCAAGTTATAACTTATAACAGTTTGGGAGCAGATAGAATAAAATGAGTATAAATGAAACAGTATTAGAGTATTACCTAACTACAACGAAACCTTGGCATTTGTATTGCTTTTTTGTATTACTGATGGTTTGGTGATGAGGACGGCGCTTGGAACCGTGTGGAAGAAGATTGAAAAAGAAATCATAGTTTATATTATGAGCGCTCGCTTTCCTGGTTGTTTTGTTATTTCCACCCAAATTGAGCAAAGAGAAGGCATATCAGTGGGCTTGTGTTTCAGAGATATGCGGATGGTAGATTACAAGACAACCAACTCATGCTAATACGCTGTTAATAGCAATAGTGGTCG
This sequence comes from Callyntrura sp. NNG-2020, assembly GCA_027744055.1. Lineage (NCBI taxonomy): Eukaryota > Metazoa > Arthropoda > Collembola > Entomobryomorpha > Paronellidae > Callyntrura > Callyntrura sp. NNG-2020. The sequence goes on from JAHZNE010006730.1 coordinate 6,202, forward strand.
CGTATGTATGTGTATGTTTGTGTGAAAAAGTAGATTGGGTTTAAAAGTAATAAGAAAAGTGCGAAAGAAAGAATGTCTGAAATCAGGCGAGAATGGAGGCAGATACACACACATCCACGTTTAAATGGAGATGAGAGAGAGAGAGAGAGATGTGTGTGCTATTATGATGTGAACTTGATTCTATTTGCCAGTCCATTTTTGTTACAAAACCACCAGAGAAAAAAACATCAATGCTTTTATTGCTCTTGTGGGTTGTTTCTTGAGACAAGTCTTGAACAAAACTGACTCGGGACAATCGGGAGTTACAACGACTTTGTTGTACACCAGAAGAATGTGATGGTGTTGGAGAAACGATACATATTGCGTCTCCTAAAGACAGTTTAACGTTGCTGCTGCGTGTGCATTTTGCAAGATGACGATGATACTATATGCCCAGAGAAATCCATAATATTCGGCTCAAACCTGAGACCGACCGTCCGACCTCTGTTGTAAAACTAGCCCAACATACATTAGAACCAGGATTCATAGACACATATCCTTACCCTTCAATATATTTTTACCACCGTCACCACCAAACCAAGTATCGTAAGCCCTGTTGGATGGATAGATAGAAAGATGGATACAAAAAAATACTCTTCTCTCAACAAACAACCAGATCTCCTTTTTGGCTCTCCTCGGGAGGAACTTATCTACGCAAATGGTAAATGGCATTACAACTTACTACGAAACATGCACAGGACAAGCAGCAGCATTCTCCTACAAAGTAACGCTCTATTGTGCACTGCTTCTTTTTAACACAAGAGGAATCTGACTGACAAAAAAACATTCTCCTTTTTAGCCTTGTGGAATCCTCCTATAATACGACGATTACGTGTACCATGAAACGCTCACGTATAAAAAGGTATATATATTAACGTGTGACTTTATGTGTATCTACTTATTATGTTTGCTTTCGGCCAAATAAGTCTTCCAAACATACCGATGATGATAAAGCTGGCTATATTGGTAGATTCCTTGTTGGTACATCTAAAGAAGTGGAATGGAACACGAAATATATGACTGTAAATACCAACTAATATTCTTGTTGTTGTTATTAAAAAATGTAGTGGGTACATATGTACATTCAACTCCAAAGTAAGATAGGACTAGTGTTGTTGTCTACATGTCTAAAAGACGGTTTTTAACGGTCTGTGTTAATGGTATCTAGCTTACACTTATTATGTACGTACGCCGTCGTCGTACGTCCCACTACTACTACTACGATCCTAGGAACGTGTAAAATATAAGTCATATTTACATTACAATTTTTTTTTGGAGTATCCATGTTGAACCAACGTAACAACGTACGTAGGTTGACGTTCTTCTTTATATATGTTTTTAGCTATAATACACACATAGAGGATTGTAGAACGGTCTTGTGGTCCGTTTTAGATAGACACACTACATTTCACGTCACATATTTTTATACGTACATAAATACTTAAAGGTATTCACTCACCAAACCATATTGCATGTAATAGTGTGTGTGTGTGTGTGTAGTTAGCACAAGTCAAGAAGAAAGAATGGATGGATATTATAGATAAGGATGTATAGAGAATTTTTTATGTAGGTGCATGTAAAATATAATAATATGCAATAATATAGGTGATCATACCTCTCTTTTTCTCTCGTCGAATAAGATAGTCCATATAGCTGAAAAAGAAAGGAAAGGAGAGAAGAGAGAGAAAAAAAACTAGAGCTGAGGATGTAATATAATGTTTCTGTACTATGTTTCTAAAATGTATATGTGTGTGTGTAAAAAGGAGATCCGACTAACAGACAAAACGAGTAATAAGAATAAGAATAATAATAATAATATCATCGTCATCAAGAACAGTATCCATCTACCACCGCCAACACTATAACCACTAAATACAACTATCTGTAATAATCTGTTTCTCGTCTTCTTCTATCCTTATCCATCTCCTCCTCTTCTCTCTCTCTCTCTTTCTGTATTATTACTCGCGGTGTTACTGCTACAACTACTACTACGATGCAATAAATATGTAGTTGGTGATGGTGTGTGCATTTGTGAATAGACGTGTGTAGTAAAGTTGTATGGTAAAGGACTTAATAATAATCAGAAGAATAAGAAGAAGAAGAAGAGTGAGTTGAAAAAGAAGCTTAATATATTAATGCACATTTACCAAGTTTATCAACATCATCATCATCATCATCTTTCTTTTTAGCTCCTCTTCCTATTATTGCGAATAATGGTAATAATAAAAATGCAAAGCTGTGTGTATATCAAAGAAGGGTAGTGTGTGTCTCCTACTACTACTACTATTGCTACTACTTCTACAACATGAAATACTGAAACATAAGTGGTATAATGCACAAGTATTAATTTCAAAAGGAAAAAATCCTCAAGAACATTTTCTCAACTTTAGCAAGCAATTTTTTTTAAAGAGAGGAAAGAGAGAAAAAAATTGGAGTAAAATAAAAGCAGCAGTGCTAAGACTTAAATATCACAACCTCAGCAAGTCAATGAATATATAGGCAAACACAATAAAAAATATTTATTATTTTAGACTTGTTAAAACCTAAAATAAGCCGTAAAAAAACTAAACTATTTTCTTAAGAAAGTACGGACGAAAACTAGAGACGGATACAACTACTTCCTTTTTTGAGTGCGTGCGTGTGTGTGTTGTATGTGTGTGTAGAAATCAAGTACGGTTCTAAAAACTCTGTTGTTGTTATACTATGTACATAAATGCCACACAGTTTACGTTTACATCGTCAACAGCAAATCCATTTTCTTATTGACCACCAGCACCAGTTATTATTACTACCTACCTGATTGAGTTAGGAAGGAACCTCCATTTCATCGTCAACACTATCATCAGCGCTAATAAATCAACATTCATGTTAAAATATGAGAAGAAGGTAATAAATATTGAAATACGAAGACCATCTCCCATTATTTTATGGGCACTGCACACACACTGTCTGCCAGTCTTGTACAAAGTAAAAACGAAAATTGGTATCACAAACACATATATATTAAAGCAGCTTCCCAGTCTCAATAATAAAGTTTGCGATTTGAAGATAATAATCTACCTATATCTAGTACACTTGTACACGTTAAGTAGAACTACATAAAATGATAAGACCACCACCACCACCACCAATATCACCACAGCAGCGTAATATAGATGTCTGTCTGCACAGCGTATCTTTAAAAATCAGATCCATTAATATTGAATAAAAAGTATTGTAAAAGTGTTGTATTCGGTTATATCCTATTGGTATGAATAGCAATTGATTTAATATTATAATGCCTTTGCAAAAAGATATACAACAGTGCAACCACATTGCACACGGTACAGTATTGATGTATTTACGGTTCTCTCTCTGATTTGTGTGTGTATGTGAGTGTGTGAAGGAGTGCGTCGGCCTAATATCTTCATTATTGAGTTGTGTTTATGATACATAAGGAAAAAAGTTAACTAACTGAGTTGGTAAATAAGTGAACGTGTAGAAAAAAGGTTTAAAAAATGTGAGGAGGAGGATGGGCAAAGACATCACCAACTTCATCAACCTTATATTATGTTTCCATTGTATATGATGTTATGCATTCTCGGTTGGTAGATGATAAGCAGTTAAATGAATGTTCTGTTTTGGTGTGCAAAAATTCATGTTATTCAGTATCGTATATATATGTACGGGTGCCGTGTGTGTACTCACAGTGGTACATATCAGAAGGATGATAGTAGTAGATGCTTGCAAATAAAAGGAATACTACAATGCAACCATTAAACTACCATTTTCAATTTTAATTGCTTAATTTTTATTATTAACTCCTTCAAGATGATTGTGAGCTCACGATGGTAACGTAGATGGAGTAAAGTATGTGTGTGTGTGTGTACGGCGTACGTACAAAGTTTGTAACGAATGTGTGCGGTGGTGGTGTGCATTTGTGCATATAATATCGTCGCGTCGAAAGGTGTACATTCTTTAGCATCATCATATCAAAATCACGACGATGGGCACACACGTACAATATTATTTAATATTTTATAGTGATTTTTTTCTGTAATAATTATAACACTATTAATATGAGTAAGTCGTTTCCCCAAAAAATCACCTCTGCTGCCAGATCAGGAATATATAGCAAAAGGTGGTACTCTTTATTTCTTCAAATAATATAAACCTTCACTTTGCCCATCAAACTAGCACATAAAAATAGTCAATATTTACTGTTTATTTGGGGATCATTCAATGTAGGTTATTAAAGCCCCCAATATCTCTTAGTCAATAAGCATTTTAAAAAGTAGCAAGAATTTGTTTAGAAAAGTTGTATAATAGTCAATAGTGAAACGATAAAAAAATATTATTATAAATGATTTACTATGCATCCGTGGTAGTTATCGGTTGATGGTAGTGACGACTAATGGAAGTTCAGTGCTCTGAGGTGTCCACCATGAAAATTACAATATTAAAAAAATATGTAGACCATTTTGATTAATTTTATACTACATTAGACATACAAATTCACCAAATCAGAGAAAAGGGAAAGTTTTTCGCTGGAACGAAATAATCAGTGTTTTGCTTATCACTGGTGATTGTGATGATAGACAATGACTCTAATTATGAATGGATGCGACTCCATTTGGAACCCTTTCATTTACCAAAAAGAAGAACGAGTGCTGTGCGCGAAACAGTGATAATTTGTAAATCAATAATAATTTAAGACTTATCTTAAATGTATATGCAATTGTATTAAGAGCTTGTTTGCAATGGCAAAGAGTAAACGACAAAAGTAGTATCAACAATTTTGCAAATTGTTGGGTTGTGGTATTTCTATTTAGACGCCGAAAGATAAATAGTACAGATGCAAATGGTCAAGTGTACGATTTTACAGATCCGGTTAGTTAGTAAGCTAAAAAGGTATCAGAAACTGCAAACTGTTTATAAATTTAAAAAGTCCAAATCGTTAAAAACTCTGTAATATTCAACGTAATGTAAACGTGTTTGAGATAAGAGAAAAGGATGTAGTAATCAATCATGAAGTGAACTCGTAGAAATGTTCTTTATTGTAATTTCCTCCCTCCCTCCCACTACTGGAAAACAACACTTGCGGAAGCGCACATAGTAATAGCAAGTTTCCAAGTAAACTAAAAACACAAGCGTTTATTCGTCAATATTGTATTTTTATTGACGCCTGCTCCCAATAAGTTTTTTTGGGTGGCCGTCCCCCGTCCCACTACTGACATGACGCCGATGAAACGGTGACACAAGTACATAGGAAGCGTAACGAACTTTTGAAACGTTTTTTTTTTGTAGAGAAAACTTTTAATTCTACGTAAACGATTTCCCAATGTCTTTTCGGTCTTCGACGTATGTAAATGTGGCGTACGGATGGACGAATTGCTTTGAGTATTGAGAAATTTTGTACCTACATACAAGATGGGGATTCGGGAGGATATTGAACTTTGATTTTGAATATGATTAGGAAGTCAATAAGATGAAAAAGTACGCCACAAGACAATAAAGTGTAATCTATCCCCAAAGAAGAGGAATTCATTCAAGTTAATGAAAAATTATTGGCCGTTATACGGTTTATTGCTAATATGTAATAAATGTAATTTCTGTAAATCGCCATTGTTTTCTTGTCTTGTAGCCCTACAAAAGTGAAAGCTGGGGTTTTATGTTGAATCATAAAATATTAATTTTATTCTTTTAGGAACTGTGGTTTTGGGGGCTGCGGCAAGTAGACTATTATGTATTGAACTTTTAACTTTATTTTAAAGTGTTTTTATAAAACTAGACTGCATTTTTCACGTATCGTGAATACTTGCGTAAAAATACTGTTGATTGATAATATTGATATTGTTCTCTTTGTCGTATATTATTAAGGCCCTTATGGTAATAGTGGCCGCGAATATTCTTTGCATTGCAAAAGAGGATAGTTTTGCAATTTGTGGGTAGTTTAATTAGGTACTGTACATTATTTTAGTTAATGCTGGATTGTTAATTTTTCTAAAGTTCCGAATCTGTGAAGTTCGTGCACTTGTATGTTGCAACAAATAATAAACTAAGATGATTAGTTGTGATAAGGACAAGCATCTACTAGGCAGAAAATGAGGATGAACAATAATAATAATAATTAAATACAATCTGTCTATTATAATCATTCTATTTTGATACCGATTGTGACTTAAAAAAGTGACTTATTGTTTAGTTCCGTTGTGATGACGACGGTCAAGGTCAATACTCACAATAGTCACAATGATGTCAATATAGTCGTCAAGTTGCAGTTTTTATGGCATAGGGATGCAGGCATTGATTGTATAATATCAGATTGGGGAAAGTAAAAACGGTATGTTGGCAGGGCGGTTTTGTATTGCATTGGTGAAAGTGTATCAGGTAATGTATGGAAGATAGGTCAGTAACAACAGTAGCACAGCTAGCACACAATTGCAGCTCGTCGACAGCATCAAAATTCAAACAATTACATACGCACAATTTATTAGTAGCAAATTTATTAGTTTATTACCAGACAATACATCAATACAATACATCAGTCAATTAATTTTATAATCCCGTCAAGCCTAGATTAAACGTCGCTCATTTTTTGTATCTCGCTAACTCATTTTAATTCGAGTTCATGCATTTGGTTTATAGGTGAAAGTCAAATGTGTACAGACTGCAGACAAAAAAGTGTGATTAAAATAAGTAACTTCGATTATTAGTGAATTAAATTAATTTTTATGTTAAAAGAGTAGCTGTTAATTTCAGAATGACTTTAATGTGTAGTGGTGACTGTATGTTGCTTGGTCGTAATGAATGAATAATTTTACTGTTTCCAGGTGGCAAGTAAAAAGGGCTAGCAATAATCGATTTGGGCAACGGTGACCGCCGGTGTGTCGAATGAATGTTTTTAAAACATGTTTTGTAAATCCAAAGTGCATGTAACTTAATTAAAATAACGGTAAGTTTCATGATCTAGCAAACTAACTTTTATAATACTTAGTGTTACGCTTGGGGTACAGCTGGTAGTCAAGTCCTGAGGTACCGTTAAATTGAAATCATGTTAATATTTTCATTTGGACTCTTATTAGATACCGTGTGACGTTAGTCTCACTCGCTGTCAATAAGAAAACAACAAAACAAAACAGCAGATGCAGTTGAGTTGGGAGTGGGAGTGAAAAACCTGAAAGGACATTCTTATAACATTTTTACGTCAATGACAAACGTGCTTGTTCATCGTCTTGATGCTAGAGTTGAGTTTGAGTTGTCAGTGAAGTCTTAAAAATCTGCATTTGCAAATAATTTGACTGATCAAAAGGAGTTGTTTGAAAGTTAAAAAGTTAAACTTGAATTTAGAAAAGTGAACTGTGTAAGTTGAATACCAAATAATCACAAAACATGTAGAAATTAAGTTGTATATCTTTCATCTTTGTTTATTTAAGAATGTTTTTAAGCCATTAGTTGTTAATGTTTAACTTTTGACGTTTCAACGTTTTTAATTACGCAGGTTACGGAAAATCCTGACGTGTTGGAATTTGGACTCCAATGTACCTCTTTCATCGTAAGTCTAAACTCGTACCAATGATTCTAAGCGTGCAATCTTGATCCTTGCAACGCCACGTGATAAATTTATAATAATTAATTATTTCAGGGTCATATATTCATCTATCTGATATAAACGTTCACAGTGTCATTTCATAGGAAACCGACTCTTTTGTCTTTAGTTGAATTCATCGTAAGTAAGTGAAGGTGAACGTGTGTTGATAGTAAGTCTCCAGTCAGTGTTTACGTCGGCGACAAACTTTTAAGCAGTCAGTAGTCAGTTTATGTGTTCGCGCTGGAAATTTCAAAACGATAGTTTTTGTGTGCTTAAGCAGGTGTGTGATATTATTTTTGCAACTGCACTATCAACTATAGATTGATTTTGGTGTGTACTTGGATTTCTTTCATTCTGCTAATGACCTGAACTAACTTTGCTCAAAGTAGTGCGGAAAGGCTGATCCCTTATATAGTGAAATCACTCGAATCAAATTATTTCAGAAGGATAAAGTGTTTCATTGTTATTTAAAATCCCTCGTGGTAGTACAGTGTAACATTCCATGTGAATGGAAATACGTTCAGGGTCTGGGTCTATGGAGGAAGGACAAGTAAGTATTTAATGTATTTTTTAAATTTAAATATTCCTAAAGACAAGTGTGTAAATGAACTAATCACTTAATTTGACTATTTCAACGATATAAACTGAATATGCTATACCCCTCATTTAAAGATTTTCTTTACAGAATCTGACTGCCGTTTGTGACGTAAGAACCGCGGTGCCCCGACAAACGATTTTATTATTCAGGTATAGTTCTTGCATCTTGAAATTAGAAGTATTTTGAGGTTTTGTATTCGTTAGCTTGTATTAAAACTAGCAACTTACAAAGTTTTATCGACTTATAAAGCTGCACATTTCTTCCGTATTTTGCATTTTTTAAAAATACTGTGTAGATAATATAATGTATTATTGATTTTTTGCTGCACTTGACTTTTACAGTTGGCTTAACTTTCCTTGATAATTTAGTGCATTGTGCACGTGACTGATAATAATCTTCCTCAAAGTTGCCGTCTTCCCAGACAGCTCACCGTCTCGCGATTGAATGAATTGAAAAAAGACCTGTAATCTACGCAAATTGTTTTTGGGGTGTCCCTGATTTTTGAAAGTTCTTATTTTTGCATTTCATTCATTTCCCTTTGGAGCTTTGGAGTAAAGCTTATTCAAAACAAGAGTCCTACTTCTCTGAGTATTAACTGAGTTTTGTTGGAATGAAGTCCGGAAGTATGGAGGGTTGGTTTCCTTTATTTTACTTTATTTTGCATATCTCATAAACATTAATTTTTGTTTTGTATTTGCCTGCATTTAATACTGTGTCCTCGTAATCGCTTTGTCGTTATTGGATAATATAGTATACTTAATAATGCGTTTTAAATGAATAATATTTACACATCATTGTGTAAAGTTTTAATATTTTTCTTTTCGTATTGTATATGCTATTTGCTTTCATTGTAACAAAAAAGACTTGGGGAGTTCCTTTTCATACTTTGAAAGTCTTGTGGGTATTTTAATTGCTTACTTGCATGTTTCGTATGGGGATTGTGGCTGATGTCTTAAAATACACATGGCTGTTTGTTACATAAATTAATGTATATTTTTTGTTTTTAGCGTCAATGTATTGTATTATTTATAATTTGTTAATTTGAATCGGGTTTATTTACAGAACCGAAAAAGGTATGGTATATCAACTGCATAACATCCAAAGTTAGCAGATAGATATACGCGTATGTATTAATCTGTTCTACGGGTTTTATTTTATCAATCAAAATGTGATATACTCATCTCTTGTCTGTTTTATGTGCATGTGAATGTAATTTTATTGGGGTTCTTTATTGCGTTGGTTTATTCGCTCCTTTTATGAAAGCAGAAATTTTGTATTTTGCACGTGCATGAATTGTTTCAATGATATATGTTTTTAATTTCATTGCTTTTAAAATGTGGCTTTGGTATTTATTTTTTGTACCCCTTTCTATTATGTAATTGAACGATTTTTTGAGTTGACGCAGATGGTGAAAGTGATGACGTTGGTAAGGAGTTGACAGACGAAATTCAGCCAACAAGAAGTGGAGCCCGTGTAACCAGTGATACGAGCAGTAGTGCTACAATGGCGACTACAGCTAACAACACGTTTGTGGATCGCATCGATCCTTTCGCGAAACGATCTTTGAAGAAAAAGCAGAAAAAGTCTCAAGGGTCATCAAGATACCATCAGGCAAATGAAGCGGATCTTGTGCCCCTCCCATTGTTCAAGGGTATGATGTTCATAATTATCTTTTTGATAATCTCGTTAGGGTGGGCATTTCAAATCGTATTTTCCATATGTTGATACGGATGATCCCGAGAAGTCATTGCATTAATCATATTTAACATAAATGGCTATTTATTAAATAGTACCAGTACCAATACCAACATGTTGGATGAATTGTTTACCAGCTTTTCACCTTCTATATCAGCATGTTACACTAAATGCCCTGGTAATAGTCGTCAGACTATACTAAGATTGATATGGCATGCATTATTTAGCAGGAGCTATTTGTGAGAACCTCATGAGTACGCACCTAAGCCATAGCAAAAGCGTGTGGTAGATCGGAGCCACGATTGATTAGTTTCGGAAATCGCAAAAATATATACATATTAGCGTTCCCTCATTCATAGTCGTTCGTTTACTATATAGTCAAATGAGTCGATTAGCTATTTCAGTACATAAATGAAATAGCATATTATATACCATGTACAATACCATTACGTGCTGCAATAGCTGACAAGGATAAAGAACAATATCAGTAACGACAGGTGCTTACCATTGCCGTTACATTCCTTATTTATGGAAATGGTTATGGATCTCATTTATTGGTGCTAGGATTTTTTGTGTGCTCTTAACATTGTAACGTGTTTCGTCTTTTATTTGTGCATCAAAATTTCATCTTGTTCTAGTTCCCTTGCCAGTCTCATACTCATAGCTTCCATGTCATGCAATAAGTACAGCGATAAACTATTTTTTCCAACTTTTTCATATCAGTAGTGTAGGCATTACTAAATATATAGTTGGGAATGTCATCTTACAACCAAAAAACATTGTTCATTGGCTACCTTAGCTACGTGTACGCTATATTATGATGTGATTGTATAAATTGATTGTTCTACTCGTACGTCGTAAACAGACGACGTTTAAATTGAAATTTTTTTTTTCGAAACTGCATATTATGATCTAAAATGGAGGTATATTTGGCCGGGCGTCTTCTGTACACCTGTCTCACTTTACACCAAGAGTTCTGTTCGCATGTAACATATCCACATTTTGTGCAATAATGCTGTCATGTCTTGCTCGTGGAGTCTCTGACAACATTTAATACATTATTGTAAGCAAATTTGGGTTAGGTCGATTTTCTCGAACCTTGAATATGCATATATCTGTATATAAAGTATTTAATACATCAATACCATAACAATAATCTAAACTAATGGGACCTACTTACTGACAACTGACAAACTACGCCAGTAGATATAATAATATTGTCAAATTGTCAACTTTGGAAAGCAACCGTTTCTAATGAAAATATTATTGTAACTTTTATGTTGCTGTAGCTACTGTACCATTTGAACACAGCCAATTAGAACGTGATTCAACAATTTTCTTTTTTAAGTATTAATTTAATTATTTACGTGCCATTCGCTACTTTATGAGAACCATGATGGCTCCGAGGTGCCAGTATCAAATAAATTACTCATTCAGACGTGCAGCCTAAAGTCTAAACCTACCAAACTTTCTTTGTTCTTAACTTTTAGCTCTTGTATGCTATTTTCTCTAGTGAAAATATTCGTATTTTCACTTTGCTTTTAAAAACAAGCGAAAATGACGCGAACAGCACGATTCACAAGTCGTCATGTTGTTAAATTCCTATCTGTTTTTGGCCTTGTACCAGTTGGCAGATCATACCGAAGATGTCATTTATGCATTGGAATGGGACGCATGACAAATAAGTATGTGATGTGCGACTTCCTTTCCCCTCCCTGTCCGTCTGTACATAAAATTATTATTAATATCATGTAGTTTCTTACCACGACTCGCGTGTCTTATATGCTGATCATTATAACAACGATAGATTTTTTTATGGTTTGCATTCATTCCTTGATTCAATCTATTCTCTGGGTTTGAATAGTTGACTTGTTTGATATAGTAATGGTGCTTTTGGCGTTGGCTATTCAAATGATGTTGGTAGCATTAAAAGTATCTGTATACAAAACATTGATGCATGAAACATGGAAGATGATATTTTCATCATGATCAATATATTGTCGAATGTACCGTATGTTCCCAAAGTATAACAGGGGCGTAAAATTCGACACCACCGCACTTCAATTATACATTGTAAAATCATTATTATTTTTTACTTTTTTTAACTGTAAGCAAAGTAACTGTAACTATTTTGAAGCAAACAATCATACTACATTTTACAAGCTATTGAATCAAGGCAGGTTATACACTAGTTTAGTAGTAGGTGTTATTGTATGTTATTGTATGCAAGGTAGTGCACTCACTGACTAGTTGAGGTACTGATTTTCGTAACTTATAGAATTAGGTGCATTGAATTAGTTCATAAAATTTCCTGCATTAGTTTTCTTGATTGTAGCGTGCAAAGCCGAACGAAGAAAGAATGTTTCTAAATCAAAAATCGAAAATACCATGGTCTTACGTTGCGTGTTTCAATTAAATAGCTGAATGATACCCATTCAACGTCATTGGCGTGTTAGTTTTTATTGCTATATGATGTTTTTGTTTATGACCATGACTGTGACGTCTTTTGATGTTACCAGTGTCGAACTAATTTTACTTGATTTTTTTTTATTTTTGGTCCTAATTCTAATGCTCGTAAAATTTGCTTGACTCAGTCCGTTTCAATCTTTTTACGCTTCCTTGTAATATATGTCGATATAGATCAAACCTTGCTTTGTATTTTATGGTTAGCTAAAAGAATGTACATCCTAAATGACTTATATATTTACAGTAGGTATTCATTCTGCATACATCACTTTCATATCCATTTTAGAGTGTTGTGTACCGTAAACTCATCGTAACCACCCATGCGATGTGACATATTCCGTATATTTATTACTTGCTAGTGCCAGCTTACCCGTTGTAAAATTTTGAGAATTTTTGCAATCTTAATAATCAATGACAATGCATTTCTGTCGTGTATACGCTGTAGGAAAAGGGAACCAGAAATTAAATATAATTTTCTATAACAGACAGAAGCAGAGAAATTTGATTTTTACGGTTATTGCGATTATGGAATTTTATGCACAATGCAAAGGCTCACAACTCAAAGATGACTACGATGCTACTCGTTGCTGTTGCTACTGTGGGGAATATACTGTGAGATAGCTATAAAAGGTTTTTCGATTTTTCTCATTTTCTATCTATGCATACATGCGTGCCCCATTAAATGAAATATTGGGATGGATCTCATCACCCATCCTTATATCCTCATTCACGTTTCCTCATTATATGACCCATGTATTTTGCCATTTACGATTGTTTCTACGTGACCGAAAAACTTTATATTGGAAAAATACATGGAAATTTTTCAATGAAGAAATGACTTAAGTAAGTTCGTCCCCAGAATTGAGTTGAGATCCCGATTTTTAGCGAAGAAATTATCTGAAATGGTTCTAGAGGCATAAATCATTCGAATATTATAGAAGCGATAGCTGAAATGTAGGTAATTCATTTAGAGCTCTATAACACTTATATTTTTTTGTATAATATACCTAGTAAATAGTGAATACAAAGAGAACAAGGGCAGGAAAAAGTGCAAATCTTTACCAACGGATCTTTAGAAAAGCATCGAGCGCATTATTATTAATAATATTACAAAGAATAGAATAGCATTAAGCTAGGAAAAATCAATGATTTCAGGGAAATCCCTTTGGAGTATACGAGATGTGAGTGAAAGCACTTTTGCTGAAGCGGAAAAAACTGAAAGAAAGAGTACACAAGTGCAAAGGTACAGTACAAGCAAGTAATAGAGCAGCAACAGAGGTACCAGTGAAAGCAATGGCATTTATTCCAGGATGCTTGTTGTAGAAGTTTTATTTTGCACGGCGAGAGTTGTAGTTGTGTTAGTTAATGTTTGAGTTAGAGAAAGTCGGAGGGAAAGCTCCATTTTTCATCAGTATACAAACAGTATGTATCACGAGAAAAAGAAAAGCGTAACTTTGGTTGATGTATAGCGGAAAGGAGGAGAGAGATGCCAACAATAATGGAATGAAGAGTAAGTATTTGGTGTTTGAGCCGAGGACATTTTCTGCATTTTTCCCTTCCTGACAGCAGTTCTTAGAGCTCTTATTGTCATGCAATGTCTATATATATGCTTACTTTGTTGCAGTTTCATACTTTTTCCTTAATCTTTGTTGTTGAACAAAAAGTTCTTGCAAAGACTACACATTGTTTTACCTGTGCTTTACGTACTGCTTGCAGTTTTGTTGATACATTACTGTACTGTAATAACAAGTGTTTTCAATTTCAACAGGACTCTGTCCTCAAAACTTATATCGAAAAAATGAGCGTGTATGTGGCGAATGGGATCTTTTGTGTGTAAATAAAGATGTATAAACAAACACAGAAGGACTCGTGACTGGTGACCTATTTTTATAACTAATGATTTTATATTTTCTTCCAGTATTTTACATGAAGAGAAAGCATATACATTAAAATGTGTTCAGAGGGTAGGGGTTCCTTCTGCATCATCATAAATTATATGTGTATTTTCATTTGAGCATTCGTACTCATATGATCTTATGTAATATAATAATTATTACAAATTTCGGTATATGTATATACTAAAAGGTATCATAATTACTTGCTGATAATGTAAGACCTTACATATGAAATCCAATTAAATATGTACATGAAAGCGTAGTTGTTCGTACGATCTACTTAGCTAACAACGCTTGTAGGTAGGTTGATGTAGGTAGAAGAAACCTCAACATGGTTAGAGATTTAATATACGGCTAGGGATGATGGTTTTATTATTAAATTCCAATTAGAGGACTTAACAAAGGTACATAATGACAAATAGTTTCACAATGCCTGTAAGTCGCGGGAGGGGATTAACCTCAAAACTAGGATTCAAACATTCAACATGAATCATTCCAAACTCAAACTCGCTTTTTTACGTTTGTTGTCTTGTCCCTTTTGTCAATCTCGGCAGGTTAACACCAAGTTTCATGCAACTTGCATGCAACAAAGTATTTATACTGCAAAGAACGTGAACTTGAAAACAATTAAAATTAAAAATTAAAATAAAAACAATACAAATAATAAAATATCGTTTGCAGCTCGTTACATATAAATGCATCAATAATTGGTTGTACAATGGGACGTCTGGGCGTCTATAATTTTCTCTGGGCTTAAATGCTAGATGCTGAATTGAGTTTTTTTTGCATGATAATTAGTTTACCGTCAAAGGTGCATCCTATACATCTAAAGAACTAATTGAGAAAACTGAACCAAATTAAATAAAAAATGGTAAATACTATCAATAATAGTTACTCAATATTTCTTGCAATAAATGTATGTAAATGAACGAATACTGGAGTAGGGAGATGGTTTACCTCATTCATTTTATGAACGTAGAATAATAAAAAATTAAATGTATGGTTCTCACCAGCTCTCACAGACATAAATTGCTTTTATAAACGTAAATGAGAAATGTGGTAAAGGAACGTTAAAGTATCACTATGATATTACCATTGTCCTATTTATATAAACATTTAGAAGAATACGTTGGTGAAATGATTTGCCCACTTGCCATATAAATTTGTTGGTTATAATTTTATAAATCTGTCGTGCGATAGGCAACATTTTTTACTCTTCTTATGCATTGCACTTGCCAACGGTAGTACTACATAACATACCGACAACTGAAAGAATAAAATGTGAGGTAGTTGTTTATAACACATATCTTATGCTAATTTTTATTTTTGAATGTCTAGATGTGCCACCAGCAGAACATGAAGATTTGTTCATTAGAAAATTGCGTCAGTGTTGTATTTCTTTCGACTTTCTTGACCCTGTGGCTGATCTAAAAGGGAAAGAAATAAAAAGAGCAACGCTAAATGAACTGGTCGATTACATCACAGCAAACCGGGGTGTCCTTACTGAACCCGTATACCCTGAAATCATTTTAATGGTACAGTTAAATGTTTAAAATGTTAGATTTAAAATATAGTTCGTATTACATCATTAATGTGTGCGAATGTATTGTTTACTGTTTAAATTTAAGATTGCACGCAATTTGTTCCGATCATTACCTCCAAGTGACAACCCGGATTTTGATCCTGAAGAAGATGATCCTACGTTTGAAGCGTCTTGGCCGCACCTGCAGGTATTTATTATATAACTGGAAATTTTTTTGGGTCAATTGCAAAAGAGTTGAAACTGATTTAATTAACAATGTCACTTTAGCTGGTCTATGAATTCTTCCTCCGGTTTTTGGAATCCCCTGACTTTCAACCAAGTATTGGTAAGAAGGTTATAGACCAAAAGTTTGTTTTACAGGTATGTATAAGTTTATTTCTGTTTATTAATTCAATTAGCCATTTTTCTGTCAGTAAAATTTTAGTTGATTCAACTGTTTTCCTGTTCAATATTTTAGCTTGGTACCAGATGTACGCTTAATCCAAATTTTGCTATTTTATTTTTACACATTTTACTTATATTATTTATCTAGAATATTTTTTCAAGTAGTACGTAATTAATTCCCATTTAATTTCCTTTTTCAGGTCCGATGTCTGGCACTGTACCACGCACAGCTGGCCTACTGCGTGGTCCAGTTCCTGGAAAAGGATGCAACACTAACAGAACCAGTCGTGTTAGGTCTACTAAAGTTTTGGCCGAAGACATGTTCTCAGAAAGAGGTTGGTTCGATAATATAGCATTAATAAGCCTACACAGCGTTCATAACGTTAAACATTGTTGTATTCAAATTTTGACCATGTCAGGTGATGTTCTTGGGCGAGATTGAAGAAATCTTAGATGTTATTGAACCAACGCAATTTGTAAAAATTCAGGAACATCTTTTCAGACAAATAGCTCGATGTGTATCAAGCCCACATTTCCAGGTTTGCCCTTTTGCACCGTTCAAATTTACGTTCTAACATTTCGAATGTTGTTTGAGAATTACATTAAAATGTACTGTGTAATGATTTTCCAGGTGGCGGAGAGAGCTTTGTATTTTTGGAATAATGAATATATAATGTCGCTGATAGAAGAAAATAATAATGTTATCATGCCAATAATGTTCCCTGCTCTGTACCGGATATCAAAGGAGCATTGGAATCAAACTATAGTCTCATTAGTGTATAATGTGCTGAAGACTTTTATGGAAATGAATCCTGACCTCTTTAATAGTCTCACCACTTCTTACAAAGCCGAGCGTCAGAAGTAAGTATCCAAAATTCTTTAATAACGATCTTTCACCGCTTCATTAACATGGTTTCAACGACGAAAAATGCAGTCCTTTCATATTCTGAAAATACATTTTCAGCTTTTGAACGAATTTTGTTCTCTGTGTAATTATTTCTATCAAGTAAGCGGTATAACGCGATCGATATATTTGTTCAGCCGATTAGTCGTTTAATGTACAATTTAACACGCTGAATTCAGCTCCCCAAACGATTTATTCCTATGATGTTACCTGATTCACCTCACATTTTGGAATCTCTGGTAAAAACCGGAAGTATCCCTAAAATGTTAAGGGTCGTATTCTATTCAGCCAATAGTTTGTCGGGCCGCATTCAGCGTATGATATTGGACATAAAAGAACAAATTGGATTATCACTGTTGATACATGTAGTTTGCCTGTAATAAGTAACTTTATTTACTGGTTTACTCAGATACAATTTATTGCTAGTTTTGGAATAAATTGTTACGCAAACGGGTGTGAAGTTTGCGTATTTTATATTTCTTCTTTAAATTTTTTCGCACTTGGTAACTTGGAACAAGTAACTTACTAATTACACATAGAACCAGCCTGCTTGCAAAAAAATTATTTTTGCAATTTTAAAATAATGAACAGAAGTGAGCGTACCATGACAATAAATTACCGTGCAACCGTTATTTATTACTAGTTAAAAAACTTATACAGTTTTTATAATTTTTTTGTGTGGATTTGAATCCCTACGCATCCAGTAAAGCAATGCTATTTTCCGAGTCTGCTAAATACATTTTTCTGACTTGCTTAACACAACAACAAACCATAATGTCACGACGCCTGTGTTTAAATTTTATACTTACCTTACTCCCATTGTATAAAACAAAAACAAAATTAAAGTATAATGAGACACTAATTTGGGACTGTTTTGCAAAACCAAAATTTTGATTGATGAATGAGGTTTTAAAAGAGAAGTTTTAATTTCGACTTTTCATTTGCTTTTTTTATTAAATTAATATAAATATATTCTTATTCATTCGCGCATAGTAACTATTTGCGGTAACTTTTAATGTCATGGGGTCTAACTTCACTTACAGTGTAAAAACGTATATTGAATTATGTTGGTTGATATGAATTTTTCTGTTAATTTTTTAGGGAAAAGAAAAGGGAAAAGGAAAGGGACGAATTGTGGAGGCGTCTTGGAGAACTAGAAATAAGTTATAAAAATGCAAATAACGTAGGGAATACGAGTAATTCAAATACGAATGCGGAAAATAGTGTAGTTTCCTCATCAGGAGCCCTCTCGTCCACATCATCGTAAACCTGCCGAATTCAAAAAGCAAGCATCGGTGTATAGTTCTTTATACTTTAGGATGCATCTCTGAGATCAATGAAAAACAGGGAATTTCTCAGATACATGAATTGTCAGTCGTGTTTTTGTTTGTTTGAAGATAATGTGTTTATTGTTTTTGGATGTGTAAAGTTAATTTGTGGAGACCAGATTATATCTTTTTACAAATTGTGACCATATATGACAAAAACGTTTTATCAGGTTAAGCGAACCATATTATATTCTCTACATATTATTAATGTATGACTTAAGTTTAAATAGTACTCTCATACACTTTTACAACACCACGTAAAACTGATCAAATCAAATTTTCACACAATACACACCTGACAAGAATTTTAGCGTCCGTAATACTTACGCTTTCCTTGAAATTTTAAGTTTTTTCCCGAGTATTCATCATTATCATTGTTTTGGCCTTCCATTATTGTATTTTCATTCGTTTGACTACTCCAGTTTGGAGTAATTGTAACAATATTCTTTTGTGTTTTCCTTTGGATCATGGTCATGTTAATTGTTTGAGCAAATCTCTTATCTTGTCATTCATGTATATCTTAGCCGCTGATAAAATACTGGCGCTATCAAACATGTAATAATTATTGTATGTTGCTGTTTTGATGATGAACCTCCGAAATGTGCCTACGTTACGATAATAGAAAGAAAGAAAATGGGTCAAACTAAAATCATATTTTGTTAATTTAACTGGATGAAAAAGTAGAAATCTTGCTTTTTCCAAACATCGTCATCTTTTTGTGAAATATCTACTAACGACAATGTCAACTTGTCAACGGCTTTGTATATTCTGCGGAGCAACATCAGATGAGTTATGATTAATGATGACGAGCCGTTGAAACCTTGACATTTATTATTACCAGAGGTAAAAGATTCATTGAAGGATTCCAAAAGGTAGATTAGGTAGCAGGTAGAATAAGTTATGTTACAGGATCTACAAAGACGGGCAAACAGCAATGGTGCCATAGTATTACAATACTGTGAATATTGCAAATGTGAGGTGACCATGTGGGTTTGTGGTGGCAATTATGCATTGTTTCACTACTGCTTTTCTTTTTACTTATGCTTAGACATGGAAAACTGTGTGGTGTGAGAGGACTAATAGTACTTCATGGTTATTGGGCATGTACTGTTAAAAAACTAAATGCCATATAATGGGTTTCGTCGTCATAATTACTTATTTTTTATGCAGATCTGTTTCATTATTATATAACGAACTGAAAGAGGTAAGAAATTTTGCTACTCATAAAGTAACATCAATGTGAAAATTTCGACAGAACAAAATTTTTTGAAAAATAGGTTTCGTGAAACAAAATTTTTCTCAATTGAAAGGACATGATGATTTGGAAGCCATGTTGTTGTCATGTTAACATCTTTTGTAGCCTGGTCATGGCATCATCATAGTTCTATTCTTTACTATATGATTGCGTACTAATAACCAGGTTACAACGATGTCTAAACTCTTATTACCGAAATACAACGTTCTTTCTCCGAAATGGCGCAATTACACAATTTCTTCCAGTTTTGATGCTCCACTTCCCGTTTCCGTACATTTATTGCGATTGAACTAAAAATGCTAATAATTTTACCATTGCGGGGAACGAATTTTACCATTTTTCTTCATATGTTTTATTGTTATTATTCATTATATCAGTAATAATGAGTATTTGAGAGCTGCTTAGAAGTATAAAGAAAAATATGTTTGACTGTATAAGACTTTTTTAAAATATAAATATTATATAAAAAAAGATATATAATAATATTATTACACTACAAAAGAATACACAGTTTTAGAAGCTAATTTACACGGCTTTTGAAGTTTGCGTGAAGACTTTGTTCTTATGGACTAGAAAAAGATTTAAGGATATACATTTATTTTATCCCCAATAATATACACATACAATGATTGCTATTCAGGGACGAGAAGGGATCTTCAATTCTTAAATGACGACTCTCCAGTCCTCGCTCGCATTAATTGGTTCTTAGTCGTCATCGTCAAAATGCTTTTTTAATAACAATTAATCAATACACTATGATAGTTAATTATAAAACTAATTATCATTGTTATTAA
Source organism: Callyntrura sp. NNG-2020 (assembly GCA_027744055.1). Classification (NCBI taxonomy): domain Eukaryota; kingdom Metazoa; phylum Arthropoda; class Collembola; order Entomobryomorpha; family Paronellidae; genus Callyntrura; species Callyntrura sp. NNG-2020. The sequence goes on from JAHZNE010006730.1 coordinate 26,673, forward strand.
ATGCCTATAAAATATGTAATCCTTATCCAATTAATGTAAAGAGGTCTAAATTATTTAGGATCAGAAGAGGTATCGCGCTACTACTCTATTACTATTATTATTATTATTATTATAATTATATATACAGATTATTTAAGGAAGCTGTAGTGTCATGCCTACAAACTGAGTACGTCTAAAATTTACTTATATATACCCTACAGAGTTAACTCTTGAAAACAAGTGTTTAAGATAAATTACATTGAGATACTCTCACCGTCGTCAACGCGACCATGTATGTATTGACCTTGAAGAAAGGAGAAATGAATAATTACATACACATTATATACTTAATTAAATAACCAAACAGTAAACTATATCCAATCCTTACAAAATATAAATGTATGAAACAGGTAAAACGATGAATTAACTCTGAAAAATAAACATCATACCAAACGTCATAAGGAGATGCAGATTAAAGTGAGAATCGGATAATTAGAAATTTAGCTGTACTTTTTACTAGCAACAGACAGAGCAGATCAGATTTTAAATAATCATGAGAACTGCAATATATTATCATTTGAAGACAAAACATGTCTATAACCTGTAACTTGTAACATTATTGGAAATATTAAATATACACCTACATAAAAATACAAAACATATTATGATGCGGAAGGCGGATGTAAAATTAATAGGTATGACAAAGATTGAAATGAAAACGTCGAAAACCCATGCTTGCTTTAGTAAGTTTTACTAGGTGTATTCTTTATTGTTAATAGAAGTACCTTATTACATGTATGTGTACATTAGCTGCTATATCATATGTAGATAGTTATCATAACTTACGATATTCTAATTATATTACTTAAATATGGCATAGACTGCAATTAGAATCGAGTACGTGTAAAAATCATAAGTTCTTTTAATTAATTGATTAATTAATTATTGTCATTACATTATTGTCATATTATCACACAAAGGTGGCGAGGAAAGTAATACCGAGTACCGTTCAAGTTGAAATAATAGAAACCTGTGTTAGAACAAATAAAATAACTTAATTATTATTAATTATTATTATCATTATTATATATCATCATAAGGTTAGTGGCTAACCAAATAAATACAGATGGTAAGTTTTGAAAACATCAAGGTGTTGTGTATATTATTAAATGTCATACTTATCGTTTGCAAATAATCGAAGTAAATGCATGGAAATGAAAACTATGATATGATATCTGATTCGTGTTGGTGTAAATCATTCGATCGAGGTATTCAATCATTCATTCGATATTCACTCGTTGCATGGTAATTCTTTGCTCAGCGCTGTTCTATTCAAACAACGTGTTACTACTTGAGCTATGGTTGTTGTACCAAGCAAACAGAGTTGGTACATAATTATCGTTTCGTTTGAACTGTGGTTAAGTATCTTTGCCTTTGTCATCAAAAATATCCCTATTTGCAAACATTTCATAGTCGTTGCAGAAATTTCTGTATACTAGTTTTGAGAATGCATAACTTTCATGACGTTTCCGTAGAAGTGAGATTTTTAGATCAACTTCTCTTGTCCTTTTAATGCAGAATTACTTGGAACCATTTTGCTCTTATTTCTTTGGATGATAAAATCTCGCTTGACTCTATTGAATTTTGTTCAATTCACCAGTTTCCACTGGCTATTTTAATTTGGATATTTGATTTATTTAGTTGCATTCACATTGAACTATGTTGATGGATTTTTATACGAGTCGTGGTATCAGATCCGTGAATTATTCCGTATTGACGATGTATGCGTAAAAATTATTTAAAATATTTCATATAAAGTCAGTAAAACCAATTTACGAAAAGTGCATGTTCGTGGTGCATGTGTATTTTCATCTTCAATCCACAACCTTATTAACTAATTAATATGAAGTTGCACTCTCAATTTGGTGAGACATCAACCCTCGGCCCAATCCTAAACATCAGGATCAGAAGTAAGTGATTGTTTTACAAACAATATATTAGTTATAATTATGGTTACAGTAACATACGACGAATGCCGGGCCAATTTTTTGTCGTGAAATGAAATCCTATTTGTTACAATGAGCGATTCCACATTATAGTTCTGCCATAAAAATGAAAGCATCGAACGCGAAGTCCATCCTTTTTTGTAATAATTTTAATTATTAATACAGCGAATTAAAAATCTACCGTGTCCTTTTCGGCATACATCATATCTTTCAGAAAAATAATCATTAATGTTACCAAGCCACACATTTACTTCATTACTTTCCCCCAGAGAAAGCTACATATATGCCATGACCTGGTGAAAAGAAAGTGAAACTTAACACGATGAGCTGTTGTACCTAGGCAGAGGAGAAAGGGGATACTCATACATAGATACAATATTCACAAAAGATTTTCCAAATTTTTCCATTACAATATTGTAGTCTTGCATGCTGTATGCTGTACGTGTACCACTAAGCTTTCTTCAGCTCAGCATACACCTGTGCCCATGTTGTGGTACGTGAATCCTCCGGATTAAATATGAGAAATACGCTGAGAGTAAGTAGAACGAAATGAACTCTTCTACTCCTACGTCATTTTATGTACCTACCGAAAAAGTCAGGCCGAGTTCCACGTGAGTTATAAACTTCAACAGTCTTGTTCTGCCCAGCTATATATAAGAATTACAATTGCTACTGTATTGTATTGCATATAGCCTCTAGCTAGTATACATACATACTTATATACATCGTAGAACGTCAACGTACAAATAATGCGTTTCCCCAAATCTCACCATATACCATACCGTCATTTCTACGTTGTGCATATGAGCTATTCGCTATTTGATAAACTGGAAGTTCTATTCAAGAATAACAATTTTATGTGAATACACGTCGATTTCACCTTGCAGTCGAGCATCCTAAATTCATAAAATTCGTCTTCGTTATGTTGTTACAAGAACCACCGTCAAAACACGAAAAAGAGGAGCGAAGCAACCCTTTTATGCTGTCTTTTGAGTAATCGGTCTCTGGTCACGTTGCAAGGAGCGTGAAAGCAAGCTCTAACGTACTTGTTTCTTTCTGAAACAATCTGTTCGGAGAGAGATTTTATGTGCATTTGTGTACCGTTGTTATACGGAAGGTCTCACACACAACAAAACTGCGTGACGGCCTACTTAGGAAAACGAAAAATGCATGAGTTGTAATAGCATTATTAAACTGTGAAAGTATTTTTTTCGAAACGGGATTGACCATTGCGCATTATTAGTGTTATGAAATATAATTTGTGATTACCAATAATAATTATTATTGTGAGAGTGATATCATTCGCGGCCGCTTGACAATCGTACGAGTTCCAGTGAACATCGCAAACAAATTTGTAAGTTTTTATAAAAAAATCAGTAACACATACAGCTTAAAAAATAGTATATTTCTTGGTTTAGAAAGCATTATTACTTTCAACATTCCATCTTACTGCCTTTTTGCATTATAACACTTTATTGTAAAGAGTATTATCTAATTACTCAGAAATTACTAATAATTACACTAACTTTAAGGTAATATTAATAAGACGGGTCTTCGATCTAATAGTATCATTTATTGTACAAGCTTTTGTAAAGAAATTGACATGAGAGATACACAAATATGTTACACCAAAGTCCTTCAACTTAAATTTTACTCACTTTAAAATCGCTGTTTACGCCAGATGAAGCAATAATTTTTATAGCGCAAACCGTTCCATTTTTGGCAGTACGACAACAAGTGATTTGTTTAATCTTTCGATTCACATTTCAGAATAAATTAGAAATATAATATTTAAAATTTTTCTTTACTCATTGTAAAGAAAGCAAATTTATTCCAAAGCAATAAAATAAAAAAGTATAATCTTTAACATTTTTACTTTCAAGTATAGTTAGAATCTAACCTAAAAGGTCAGTAATACTCCCATAACGACGAAAATTTAATCAAACGTTTTAAATGAGAACGTAGGAAAGGAGATTGCTAACCTACGAGGAACCGAGAGCAGTATACATTTTTATGGGGCATAGTGAAACGTGCAATGATTACAACATACGGGCTAGCTGGTTTGTGCTACTTCTATTTTTTACAATCGTGATAACAAAATATGCATAAACATATTTTAATAGCTAAAGTTCTAATGATTTGAAGTATTTGTGTATTCTCCGATCATAGTAAATTGACTCAAATCAGCATCACTTGTTATTTACTGCTTATTTTGGGGTTAAGGGCATATTGTATGTACACGTCGAACACGACATTTTTGCTGAATTTTCTACATATGTGCATATTTTACAGGTTTGGTACTTTTTCTCATTATAATTTGACCACGTTGCAAAGGTCACTAAATCAAGGAAGCAATTTATTAGTCAATATTTGCCAAATAATGAAATATAGGGAGAGTACATGTATTTTTTGAAAGGTAAATGTTAAATTTTAAGATTCAAAACGTTATTTTTGAATGGTCTAATGATTTCTGTTCCACAAATATGTATTATGCATTGTTACATATTGTATACAACAATGTTCAATTTCACCAGAACAAAGGATTTCTATTATAGTTTGCTATTGTATGAGTACATACATACTACATTATGGGTCTACTAATGGACTACTATAGTCCACAAGGCGTTCAAATCATGGCCAATAAGTACTTTCAGATACAAATCAAGAAATTCGTACTATTAGTTTTAGAGGAGATTGAGTAGAAAATTCGACCGAGTAGTATGATTATTTATTTGATCGAACCACTACCGTTACCACCAAACGAATCCATATACAGCATACTTTTCAGTAGAAAATCCGTAAAACACTGATCACTGATCAACATATGAATGTGTGTATGTGCAAGCTGAATTGACAAGGAAAGTTCAGTATATTGCTAAGCGATAACGGTACAGGATCGTTGTAAGTAAAAATAATCACACGAGCCACCATTGAAAATTGGGCTTTTTCATATCTTTGGTATCTTTTGTATCTGTTCTATTAGTGAAATTTTATAAAATGTTTGTTATTTCCACGGTGCATTTTTTTGTTTTACACTCATTGGTAGTAAGTAGGAAGGAGACAAATACTAGCATAAGTTTTGCTCTGAAGACATTTTGCCAATTCGTGCTATCTTTGCTGGGCTTCTTACTTAAGCACTTAACATTACTACGCTATCCACCAGGGGCGTTCCCAAGGGGGGCATAGGGCTCTTTTGCCCCCCCCCCCGGACTTGAA
>JAHZNE010006731.1:0-22284 GCA_027744055.1 Callyntrura sp. NNG-2020
AAAATGGAGTATCTATCAGTAAATTTTTCCACACATTTTGCAATGCAAATGTTCTATTAACTTTAGGTTAGCGTTAAAGCAGCAAATGATATGATTTGGGACATTTTAAACGAATATCTTCGTATAGCGTCGGAAAGGAATGAAATGGTACCATATGCAGCATTCCAATGTAACGTACTTTTTCAGCCATGGATGAAAGTAACAGTTGTTTATCTGCTGTCTCGATGCAATCATGTGCCCTCCAAATTGTCTGTGAAACCATTGGAATTTTTACAGAAATGGACAAAGTTGATGCTCACTAACGTAAGTAATGCGACAAATTCGTGTTATGTAGTTTTAAGATATTAGTGATATTACCACGATCTTTGGATACTATGTAACCAGCTTTTTACTAGTTTGAACCCAACGAAGACATACTATGTGCATACAACCCTAACTAGTTTTATGTCACACAATGTGTCCTATTATTTTAGAAATCTTAAAACAACTGGAACGTCCACTTGTTATTTGTATAATATTGTCAAAGTTTTCCTAAATCCTTCACACCATTTTCATTACAGATTATCTAGTAGCATTAGTAATATATTAATTATTAGTTTTCTTTTTAATGAACAGAAGCTTGAAAATCCATCAAAACGACCTCCTATCCTGGAAGAAATGGTTTTTAGAGGTTATGTTGATTTATTCAAAACTATCGGTGATGATATGAAAAAAGATAAAACTCAGAGTGTCAGTAAAGAACAGGAAAACTCTGCAGGACAATCGGAATGCTTGATTTCAACAGCCAAACTTTCAGAGATTTTTTATATTGAGCAAAAAACAAAATTAATAGGAGAAATTACCAAAAATTGTGAAATTTTTCTTTCTACATTTTAATTTACTAACAGTCCAATTAATGTATTCTAACTAACAACGAATTCTAGTATCGCAATAACTTTCGTTTATGTATATTTTCATGTTTTGTACACTTTTTTACTGTTTAAGGAAGTACGATGAAAGATAAAACGATTTAATAGTTTTATTACATTTAAAACACACAATATTATTTTATTTGTTTTAAGCGAATAATCATACAACCGGAGAAGAAAGACGGAGTTATGAATGAGTGAAAATGGCTGATTAATTCTAAATATTGTACATTTCTCACATGACACATATTCATTAAACTATGCTATAATAATCATTAGCGTTTGCCTTAAATCCAACATCGTTTCATGGCAGATTTGTCAGGGTAAAAACTGCCAATTTTACTACATCGTAATTGGAATTTTCCGATACGGGTAGGATTACAGACTTCCTGGAATTTGGAATAGTTAGCTCACTTATGCATGAGATAATTGTGAATATCTTTGGTGGAAACTGAACTTCTCAGAATTTGTACATGTATATACAGGCACGCGATTTTTGACACAACTGTTATATCATCCATCAAATCTTACATGAATAAAATGTTTTTCTTGTCATTTCCCCTTAAAAGATCAATTTTTGTATTCCGACAAAATGTTGAGAGAATATGTACAGGAAGTAAAAGAGCTGAACACTAAACCTCACCAAGATTGGTGACAGTGACAGTAAGATACAAGTCTTTACATCACCACACAGGCATTAGGTAGACTTAAAGCACTTTCATTCAACTGTCTGTCCGACAAACTTGCTCACAAAAAGTGGAGATGAGACTGTCAACCGTTTGAATTAATTTTGCTAAATTTGGGATTCACTAGATATCGCTCTGGGAAAGAAAAAAGGAAGTGTGGTTAGCGACACTATGTTAAAGTATGAAAAGTGTCTACATATGTACCTTTTGTGTACGTGTACCTGAAACTTCCCTTTTTGCTTGTTCCTATCTCCTTAAAGGCTGGAAAAGGTGATGAACACATTTCCGTTCCGAGAGTGAAAAAATGGTTAAACCGTGTTTTACTTAACGAAGGCAGACGCCCATATGTTACTTTGAAAAGGATGTTTACATCAATTTGGACCGGAATTTTTCACAAGCATCTTCCCAACATAAAACTTGGCTTGTCTGCAGAGAAAGCATAAGAAGCGCGGAGATGATGGGAGTGGAAACGGAATGTCTCGTTCCGATTGGACTATTATTGTTTTGCCATCATGTTACCGTCAGGGCGTAACGACACCCTCGAGCTGTCAGATAAAGGGAATGACACAATATATATCTTGCGAAGTTACAACGCAATGCACTTATGTATAAGTATCTGTTGAAGCCTATATTTACGAGGGACTAGCTGGACAGGAATAATCCATGGTAGTTTCTATTGTGTGGGATAAGGTGGGTACAGAATTTTTCATTACTGCTGTTGTGAGTTCCAACTTCTGACTAATATGCTGACTGTGTTGCATAAATTATACCATTTTTACGTAACATTGCAAGCTTATTTATGGACTCTCGAGATATACAGGTAATGAGATAATGCATTATAGCATTTCAAATTTTAACAGACAGAACAAGTTAAAAGCACATATAAACAAAACAATAGCATGTAGTTTGCTATTTTTTAAAAACCATCTAGCACATTTTTACACTGAAATATGTTAAGAAATGTTAACTCGAGAATAGATTAAAATAGACAGAGATGTTTTAACAATTTAAATTCACCAATTTTTGAGAATGTCTGTAAAGCGTTACCTCTAGTTTTATTATAACAATACGAGAGAATCCAGAACTTTTTAAAATATGCCTCAACATTCAACATTAATATATCGGTATATTAGATTCCCAAAAGTTTCCAAATTTTTTCTTAGGTTTTAAATTTTACTATTAAACTGTTATTCTGGTTTAGACTTCAGACTGGTTCAACAATACATTTATACAAAACAGTATCAATTTCGAGCCAAATAGTTATAGCATAGCTGAACTAGTACAATGCTGAATTGAAACATATCGGTTTGGAGTGGAAAGCGTTACTGAAGCTGAAAAACAGTAATAACTGAACACAAACGTAATAAAGTTTAGGTTATGATGATAACGATTATACCTTTTCTGCTTCTACTGTTTCGGATACATTTTGCATATATTTAAGTTTAACTTTCTCTAAATCTAAAAGTAAAACTACTTTGGGCAGCTCTTGTGTTGATCATACTATAATACATCGTTCATCGTTTTTCCTAGACCACATAATCTTGTTGGTTGGTGCCCACCGACACCCATTAGAATCTAAAGCAGGTTTTTCTTTAGATTTGTCTGTACCCAAAGTTTTACACTCGTTTGAAATTCTATAAAGGTTACATGCTGTTTCTGTGCCTTACATATTCTTCACATACGATACATAAGCATTATTTTCCCTCTTCACCTCGCCCCTTGCCAGTCCTAGAGATCCTCTAGGAACGAACTTGTCCAAAAAGTAAACTGATTTTTATCTGAGTTGAAACTTCCCCCACGTATTCGACCGAAACTTTTCTTTCCCTTCCTTGGACATGTTATTGCACCAGGGAATGAATATGAATGAATGAATGAATGAATGAGTTTTGCTCCCAAGAAGTACCGGTTTAAAGCATGCATTGCAAAACAAAACAAGTACTAGTATCCTTCAACTTGTTTACGTGTAAAAGTGTGTCGTGGCCGTGACTGGCGTGGGTAGCTCTTTCTTCGCTTCTGTGCCCTACCGCTTGCCGACAGTACTCATTTATTGCCATATGTCGTGTTACACTCATCGCTGTCAGCATACAACTTTCCCAAGTTTCACTAATTACCAGGCTAATTTATTTTTCCTCGATTTCTTCTTTTTTGAGGAAACGTCGGGAGGACTATATTTGGGCACACATGTGGAATGGAATGGGGTACAAGCCTTTATATCACTACATAATAATTTGTATGCGTGACACGTAACTAATTTTGGACGCATTAGCTTAAAATTTAGACAGACTTCGACTTCGCTGACTTGCCTGTGGCTGTTTTCAAACTTCCGTGTGACAGAATATAAAAGATTTGCAGTGTAGTAATTTACTGATGGTCATCAATATAGCCCATGATAGTAATTAACTTGGTATTTATTGTTTCAAAATGATAGCTTCATCACTTATTTCGAGCTTCCATCTGCATTAAACGTATCACTTAATTAATATGAAGCTGCTTTATTGTCGGTTGAATAAGAAAACTTACTTTTATTTTCCCTTTTTCCCTACTTTTATTACATATGTATTCCCACCGAAGAAAATGTGAATGGATAAATCGAATTTCACTTGTACACCCTTCTTGCCTTTCACCCTCATCCTTTCGCCTTCAACTACTGTCATTTCACCCATGTCTACCTTTGTATTTGATGCAATATTCAAGGATTTTTAAACTTAGCGTTTACATAGAAAATAATTATATATATAGTGGCCTACACACCAAAATTCCTGAGAGAAAACTATTATTACACAAATTCACTCAAATGTCTTCTGACTGTTTTACGTAACCCTTGCCACTGTCAATTTACCTACGTCCTCATTTTTTTGCTTTTAAAATGCACATGCAGCAGTTTTTACAGTGATTAAACACTCGCAAACATAGTTTCGTGACTTGTGAGGCTGGTTTTACAAAGTCCCTAGTCAAAGCATGCATGACCTCTATCTTATTGTGCTTCAAGTCACATCACTTGCAACAACTTTTTCCCTCTAGTATCATTGCACGTCTACCGTATTTTCTACTATTTGGTGTAAAACGTGTGTTATTCGTTCTCCAAGTTATAGACTCAGTCAGTGAATCATCCCAACAAAGTGTTCTCATCTTTAAAAAATGTGATGGATTAGATCACAACATGGATGGATATTGATATTGCTACTGCAGACATTCTTCGCTTCCGCGTTCCTTGAAGATTATGTAAAAGAAAGGAAACGCTACCAGAATACATAATACTTTCACTTAACTTTTTATCTCATTCTGTTTACTTCGCACACGACTACAGAGAGACTTACTGTGACTGGCAGCCGCATAGTAGCAGCAGCAGTGTATGTACATTATGCACATTTTCACTTTTGGCACGTCCTGTAAATAATTAAAAGACTTCTCTTTTTCCTCACAACATCATGAAGTTTCTCATCATTTTAGTGTGCCACCTACCTACATAGACTCTACTATACAATATTAATAAATACTCCCTTCGTGGATTGTCTCAATATCTATTAGATCAGTACCATTTTCTTCGAGAACTGTTTTTGTGTGTGGGAAACAAACACATAACGTCTGTGGTAGAATTATACTGACATTTAGAACAAGATAAGTAAAACCAAACAAGTTGGGCAAAAGATACATCTAGCTTTATTGCATCGTTGCTTGAAAATGGGTTTCTTCTGCAAAGAGAACTGTTTTGTGTTCTATTTTTTCCTGGCGATTCACGTCGGTTTCTGCAAGCCCTAAGGAAATGCAACATTGTGTAATATAATAATAACACCGGAATAATAAGACACTACTTACTTACTACCTCCTGGGATCAACTTGGACAACATGTCAAGTTTAAAATATATTTCTTATCACTATTATCATGCTGTCTTTGCTCTGCTATACTTTGCATTTGATGGGTAGTGAAAGCGACGAACCCAAGGGGGAAAACAGGAACAGTAGCAAGTAGAAACATTGGTTCTTTGTGTCATATTTTTATATTTTTGTTCTACACCGTCTGTTCGTATTATTATTGTACTGTCTGTAGTATTCGTGGTACATGTTTGACGTGATAAACGATTTCTTACACAAGTTACATATATCTCTTCTTCACTTTCAAGTACTTCCATTTTTCTTGTTTGCTTTCATTTCCAACAATAACAGTAAATAAGACTTTTTGATCCTGTACCAATGTACTTGAAAGTTCGGGTAGGAAAATAATGATGGCAAATATTACCGAAAGGCACATCGATCCTAAAGTTAGACGTTAGCACGGTATAACCTTCCTTGTGGCGAAAAACTTTTTTTAACAGCAATTCCTTCGAGAGAAAAATGATCGACTACTGAGCAGATTTATTCTGTACCAACACTACGAACACTACTGTCTTACATCTGTACTGTAACTTACCTATTGGAGACTTATAAGTACAAGTGTCCTGCTGAGGTTGAGCTTTAGTTTCTAAGAAAAGTCCAAGTAATAGAAAATAACCCTAAGATATGAACCTAATGGGGTTACCCAGTAGTGTCATTTAAAACGTATTATTAGGTCTCTTATCAATAAAAGTTGATGGTTGAGCACAATTTCAAACGCTTGAAAGATTAACCATTTCCATTGACATAATCAAACCTAATTATGAAGATGAATTTTGATTTCCGTTAAATTTTTCGATAATAAACGTAGTTCATCCATAATTTTTTAAATGCTAGATAGATCAAATATTGTATCAAAACACGTTGGGTCCATCATAATCATTGCAGCATTAGTATTAAATGATGAGTACGTAAATTGGTTTTCTGAACAGTGAAAAGTCATCTCCTAAAAATCAAGTGTCATCCTCCTATTAATTTGTTTGCGTTAACTGTAAGTATAATATACTAATCCCATACAATACTAATACTTGAATTACTGTGCCAGATCCTTACCCGATTTCGGGTATGTTTGATATTTGAACTTGCCCACGGTTGATGATATTGATTATACATATATCACTGATTAGAAACCAAGAATTAAAATCTATTTTTTTTACAAATGAGATACCCGGGCGGATAGCCAAATACTTAAACAAAGCAGTACGTTTAATTCCAGATCAGTTGGTTATATTGTAAAAAGTTGCATGATGAGACCTATACTTGGACCGTTGGACTTTTAGACTTTTTCGTTGTTAGGTGGAATCATCAGCAATTTACTGCACGTCATAAACCCAGCTGGAAAAGAATATACGATTGCAAAAAATTTTTTCTGTTCAACAAAGCTAACACAAACCAAAGAGGAGTGTAATCCCAAATTCAACCGTAGCAGAATCAACTAAAAGCGATCAACCGAATAGCAAATACACGAAGTATGTATCAAAATATTAGCTTTTGTATTGCCATAATCTTACGAAAACAATTTAGAAAATATGCTAGGTCAACTAACAACTTTTCACCAAGTTCGACCAAACACGCATTTGCTCTGTGGAAAAGTGCTAGACCAGAAAATAAGTTTGAACATTGCCTTATAATACAATGGTTCAAGACATGTAACCAATTTATTTTCTGTACCAGATAAGCCTTTATTAAAGAATTGGCTCTTTTTTTATTGCTCACTGACATATGGGAAGAATTTCTCAAGTATGAAAATAGGAATAGATGAGAATGACACAATGAAAAGAAAGCGGTGAAATCGAGGCTTATGTGGAAAGTGCGAGGAGACACTTCATGGTTTACTTGTTTTACTGGTGCATATTTTTATTTCATTTCCAGTGAATATCCGACTAAACCATACAACGCCCGACAGTAAAATCCATACATTCACATATCCACAAATAATACTGCGATCTTGCCTGGTGAAAACGGGCACATAACCAAGAAGAGAAAGAGTTTTCTTAATAAATGACCGATCATTTGTATGGGTATATAAATTGCTGTGACTAACTATGTTTAGCATCAAATCAACGAAGTCTGCGTAACTTGCAGACACTGAATGTCATAGCCTTACACCAACATCTTTGTAAGTTATTATACGTTCGGGTTCGGGCGTCCTCCTTTCAACAAAGGGAGAAAATAATATTTTACAGTCAGTTCATACGCTTACTTTTTATTGTGGGGTTGTCTTGTGTAGCTGACATTGAAACATACTAGCTGGGGTATTTGCATCGATTTTCGTTTTACTACGTGTTATGCCGCAATACTAGCTGGCAGTTGGCAGGGAGGTATAATATAATATTGTTTTGCAATTCATATTATATGTTATTTAAACATTTAAATTGCCCCATGCAATACAAGAGGCAACGTGGTCTGCGTTTAACGGAAAGCAGCAGCAGCTTCGCGAACACACGATATCCCTTTTTATGCCAAACTTTAGACTCTTATGTATAATATAGGTAATCTTCCGTACGTATTACCATACTTAGAGCTAGGTCTGTACGCATTCGGAGACATTATGTATGTGAACTGTGTAGCATTGTTGTAGTAGTAAAGCTACTAAAGACTTGCTTCCAAAGTAAAGATATTTTACTCTGGTGGTTTTATCCAGCTCAGCCTCATTTTGAGGCAAGAGCAATCGTGAAAGAAAACGAGCAAGCTGAAAAAATATAAAACTTTGAGCAGCTTTCCGGGCTTCCTTTCTGGCTGTCCCTTCCAGACTTTGACACAGCACAGTTGTTTTGTGGCTAAAGAAGCAACCAAAGTAGGTATCTTGCTCCTTTGCAAAGGATACAAGGAAAGGAAAAAAGAGTGTGATATGGAGGGAGGGATAGAGAATGATACAAGTTAAAAGACAGTTTCCTTGTCTTTTTGTGGTACCTAGTGGGGAAAATAGCATTGAGGAAGTCCCATGTTTGTAGTATGCATTGATTTTGGTACGTACACACAGCCAGGATTGTTGTTGTCTGTGAAAGCTAAATAAGGAGTAGTGGTGTGGTTCGAAGGAAATGATAGCTTTATGTGGGAACGCGGGAAGTAAGAAAGAGAGGAAGGAAAAACTTCCTGCTTTAACTCTCTCTTTCACTCTCTTTTCCTCTCGTCGCTGTACAAATTGACTGGTTGTCTATTCTAACCGTAAGGTTTTTCCGTTTAGCTAAATTCATCGCATCTGTTCCTTACCAGGTTTATACTTTTCACTGCGGACATGGTAAATTCTCGGAATATGGGAGAAACTGCAGTGAAAATGGGCCGTTTTTGTAAGCAAAGTAGTAATTTAGGCAAAATTCGTGACAGACGAACATTGTAAATCGTATAACTCTTTTCCATAAGAAGTTTAATGCAATGGAAAAGTAAAAGGGGAGGGTTACTTTTCCCAGTTTTAAAAACGGTACTGCTCTATCTATACAATACACCACGTGTACCTTTCTCTAGTTTTTCATCAGAGAGGGAAAGAGGGAGAGAGAGAATTCCCTGAGAGTGGTGACGAGAGCTCACACATATTAACTTCACATTTTCACCATTTTTACTGGAGCTATTAGCCCCAGTCCCCGTTATTTGCGCAAAACGTCAGAAAAGAAACATTGCAGTGCACCACTGGCAAGATTGAAGATTCAAGTAAAAAAGAAAGAAAAATACTTTTGGTGCAATAAAGGTGTAGAAAGGAAAGGATGAAAGGGGTCTTGAAAGAAAAGCATTATACCGCCTATGGCCGACTTTGTCTTGTTTTGCCTACTACATAAAGCAAACTTGCAAACCGGAACAATTTAATATGATATGAATACTTAGTTTTACGCATTTTAGCAGTCACAATTTCAAAAGAAAAGCCCTAAAAGTATGAAAAAGTGGACGCCTTGAGTATACATGAAAAATGTGGGATGCATGCTGGTAATTGGTGGCTACGTACAATGTGACGGCACATATGTAGACAATAACAACGCATTCATTACATACCACGGATTATAATGGGACGACTTTTGCTTGCTTTAATAACAGCAACAGGATCATTTTTTACGCAATCTCTACTTTTCTTGAAAGTAAAAATACTTGAAATGGTTGCTGGTGGGTATTCATAATTATATTTTTCTCGTTCTTGCTTCAACAACGAGTATGTAGATATAATATGTGTGATCTGAACTGAGAAACCAACCGTCAGAAACTTGATCCTCTGCACTTTCCCCTTTACCACGTACACAATAATAAATCAGACTAAGAAAACATGTAATACTTTTCTCTCCGACGTGAAAATGAATGAATGCAAATTTTTTTCACAGCAATTCCAGCATAGTAAGAAGAGCGTCTGTTTGTTGAGACTGCGGGGACCGCAGTATAACGAGATTCGTATGGGCATAAACTTGTCTCCTAAGTCCTTCGAGGTCGGTAGAATGAAAATGGAATGTGGAGGGAAAATGGCAAAATATGGGAAGTAGTACCGCCAGGTCACAGGAACAAGCCAGAGGAAAAAGCCTTTTACGACCGGAGAAAGAAATCATCTGGAAAGGTGTACAAGGGAAAAAGCTGCATTAACTTTACAATAAAACCAGTGTTATTAACACTGACATACATATTAGCTTTTACTCTACCACAACAGACACAACGGTACTATATACTACCCAGCCTGGGTCAAATATACAAACATGGAGAATATCAGATTGGAGGGAAAACATATTTTATAATGGTGCTCTCAACAGCGTCGCAAAATAATAGTAGCATTATATTTTTACTGCGCTTTAGACATCACATGAAGGAACTTGTTCAGAAGATCATTGTTGTTGAGGAGTGCTTTTCACAAGAGGTATAGAAAAAAGGAGACAGTCGAGGAGATAGTGAATAGTGGGGCATTACGGTAATGTAAAACTATAAAAAAAAGTGTATATACCTTTGCTTTTAGAAGGAGAGAAGATAGTTATTGAAGTTCAAAGAAATTCACTGGGGAAAATGTAATGAAAAAAAGAATGTCCCTATTTATATAGTTATTAGTTGGTTGTTTTTCTAACTAGAGGGTATTCTCCGGAAAAACAGACATAAGGACCCATTTAAAGGAACATATCAGCATATTTTCCGCAAAGACAATACCATTTCCATAAAGCAGGGATACCGATGTACTCTTTACCTGTTTGTAGACTTTCTTTCTCATTGTACACAGCAAAACACCCGGGTCACTCGGCGTAATTATATGTATATATAGTTTATAATACACTGCTTGTTTTATAAGCTCTTTCAGCGATGCCATCATTACATTAAGTGCGTCGTTTTAATAATGTATACAAATTTACAACTTTGATACCGCAGAAAATAAGGGCAATGGTGGAGTTCTGGGGAAATTTTGAAATGTTCAGACGTCAGCAAACTTTTGTCAGTATGTCCGTTGTTGTACACATTCATATTAATGGTAACGTTGAAATTTTAAACACAGAACAGGTACCGACAGTGCTATTAATGAAAATATCGTAACTGGGGTTGCTACCAATTATCAAACATCAATAATTCTGCAGGTATGATTACCCAAACAAAGAAAATTAACCTTGGTACTCTGTCGAATTGCATTACTCAGTAATTATTTGCTTTCCGCTACTACTATACACCATATAGCTAGATTTATTTTGCTTGTTCCATTGGTAAAGTAAATACATCTCCCAGTATTTCAGTTAACTAACAAAAAGAAGTATGCACTTCAAGTTCAAATGCAGTAAAAGTATTAATATAATTGCTTATTATGTTGCTTTATTACCATTGCTCGGCTAGTTATTGTAAAATATTTCATTTTAGGTTTAACTTTCGTATGGTGTCGTGATTTAAATAGAAGGTACTTATCCTGTGTTACAAAAACTGGAATTCAAATTTCACTGTATAAAAATAAGAGAGATTACCGAAACGAAAAAACATCTCTTGTCGTGAATAACGAATTTCGCGACGATAAAACTAACTTATTGTCCCCGTGCTCGTAAACTGAATTGTTTAACAAGACGATGATGGCTCTATGCTAATACAAAATGGATGAATAACTCCTTTACGGTAGCTGTGGAGAAATCATCACATCACACAGATGTACCGGTAAACAGGTAGTGCCCTCCCCCCATCAAAAAGATTAAAGCGTACAATTTAAGTCGTGATCGTCAATATCATCAAGTGTCATACAAGTATTATATATTTATTCGACGTTTGACGAGTAAATCTACTTACTGAAAGTATTTTGAATGAATAACTCTAAAGGACAGTCTGTCTAACCGTATAAAGTGCGTCGGTACGACCATTTCAAACCTAGCAATATTTTTATTTTTGAAGTTCCTGCTAGAAAAAGAGAAAGCTTATTAAATAAAGGGAGTGATTATTGTGTGTGATGTATGCAAGAGTTTGGAGATAAAAACGAGCTACAGGAAGCATTAAGGAAATAGTAGCATACCGATGCCAGTGTTTTGCGCCCTGATATAATACCATGGACCATGATACTCTCCCACCAACCTCAGTTTCCAAAGAAAGATGTATTGGATGTAATAGGTATATTGCTGACTGCATTCAAATTCTCAACCACCGCAACGGACATATTTTCTTTCCCGGTGGTTTTCTTCGCTGCCCATTCAACCGTTTCCACAAAGAGCTTGAATGAAAGCAAGTAATAATAAAAAAGGTCACAGAACTTTTGTGTCACTTTTTCGTTCAGACAGAGTAGTGTGTGCTTGGGTTGAGTGCTGCTGATTTGAAAGGGCAAATGGGCTGTGGGGCACACACATGTTTATAAAATATATATTATTATACATACCTCTTTGTATACATTCCTAAACAAAACTTTTTTTTACCACATTGCTCAGTAAGTGTTAAATCACAATCGCAATAAAATGTACCGTTCTTCCTTCATACCAGTTGTTACTTGTGTGTACATATGATGTATATAAGCCTAAACACAAATAAACTGGTTCGATATATTTAACAAAAACATTCAACGTAATTGTTTAAAAAGTAAAGCAAACAAGATGGTGACAAAGTACACAATGTTTCTTTAAACAAGGAAATATCAGAAGAAGATAGGAAGCGAAGGAGGATCACGTTTTCTTTAAATTCTTTATTTTGCAACCACTGTCTTTGCTCGGTTTTGTTTGTGTTTTGTTTGTTGCTTGAATAGAAAGACATCTTCAGCCATTCAATCACTTTTGTACATACGAAATTTAATTTTGCCTTTCCTGTTCTTGAAAGTTGGAGACTATACACACATCGTCGACGATTCTCCTTTTCCTGTTTCCTACATCGTGTAAAAGAAACGAATTTTTAGTCCAACTTCAAAAGCCACCCCACTTTCTTCTGCACTCCACTTCCCCAAAATTGGGCAATATTTTTGTAAAGCTTTCTCAATCACAAGCAAACACTGTTGTTGCTTTACACACAATACACATTACGCGTCATGACATGTTTTACATTCGGTAAAATGTAATTTTTCGAGCTCGGTTCTCTATGCTATGGTGAAGGCCGGTAGTAGGCTTAAAAACTCATGGACCATACAAAGCAAGAGAGACGCTTTAGCTCAAAATGGAAAAACGGAAATTTATACTCACGTTATGGAATCCATCCAAATGAAGTTTCCACCCTTCACTTTCCAACAGTACAAATATATACTCTGGGGCCCATCATGCACAGCCTTAAAACACATTTCCAACAACTTCAGCAGTACCATCACACAAGACGCCAACAACAACAAACCATTTTTAGTATTACTGCAGATGTAATTCACAAAGTCTATTTTCCTGTATAATCTATTACATAACCCAGACATGAGAAAGGCTTTTGCAAAACACGTTATTCGGGTAAGTACACGTATGCTCGTTTGTAGTGTATATGCATTGTGGTTCGAGAGAGAGCAAATCTTTTAGAAAGGACTTTATATAGCCCTTCCATCCAAGACGAAGGGGTAGAGATGAAGATAATAATAGCAACAGTAATATAATAAAGATAAAGTTTTTAGCAATCAAAGAAAGAAAAAGGAAGAGAGAAAGTAGATAGATTCTTTGAGAATACGCGGGAAAACATACTTTCTTTTCAAAACGATGTGGTATCCTTAAGGACCTAAATGCAGTTGCATTAGCACTCTTTCGTCATCATCCAAAATACGTGCGCCTTATAATCATGTCATATGTGAGTGTGTTCGCTTTCTCTGCCTATGCGTCTCATCATCGTCCATCGGCAAAATAATGGCAGGAAGCCTATGGCAATGGTGGTGATGATGGAGCGTGTCTGTATCTGTACTTACGAGTGGAAGATCATTCCTCTGTGTATAACAAATTACACAGTTTTGCTTTCTTCGTATTGGTTTAATGTGTACTCAAAGCGGACCCACCACTGCGAGTCACACTACAAGAGCTCTCTGTGAGCCGACAGATATTATAAGTGGTTGTCGGCTGTACATATTTTTTTTAAGTTGGGAACTCTAATGGGAACGATTTTACACTGTTTGTCCATCTATGCCATTACTTTAGTTTTCGACTATTTCTTTTTCTTGTATATTTCTACTTGCAGTGGTACTGCCAGTACTGGCTCAGTTTAACAAATGGTGGGATATTACTGCTTTTACTGACACAGTAAAGTGAACCACAAGTCAAGAACAAAAATGAGCAAGTCAGGGAAACTTGATGGAGATGGCGGTAAAATAACGACCTCTTTGCTGGAGAAACAGAATCAATGACATGCTTTATGGTCTGATCAGGAAAAACATTAAAACTTTATCGTTCCTTGTTCAACATTGGTGTAGGTGTCTCAAAATTGAAACCCGTTATGTGACAGCTTGACGAAAGACTGTAAACAAAAGGAGAAAAAACTGTAGCTGATGCAGCAATACATTTTGCCTACAGTGTTTAATGTATGTGAGCACTTTCGATACTTTAGTATAGCTATCGAGGAAAATTCCATTTGAGGGAAGATCATACCACAACAGCAAGTCCGGCAGAACACATGGTTTTCTTAAATTTTTGCTGAATCACAATTTTAACTGTGGTGGCACGTTTTTCTATAATATGTATGTTTACCCATTTGTGGCCACTGTTTTGTACACTATGAAATGCACAAATGCTACCGATTGGGTGTACCAAGGAAGAAGAAAGCTAAACATTGTGTTTTTGTCTGTGTTGAGGTACATAAAAATTACCCAGCTTTATATACTGTGTATGTACCCATCTGGTTGGGTTAAATAATGCGGAAAAACCAATTTCAAAAACATTTCTCTACTTCTCAAACACCGTGTGGTAATCTCCTGGTAGGGACAGTCAACTGGTAGTATGCAGTTGTAAGTTATTGTACACACAAATGTATTGTGTATTTCTACAGATTATACTTTTTGTATGAAAAACCCAGCGAGTTTTGGAAAGTAAACTCGTGAATTCAGTAAACTACCTTATTATTTGTAATATAAAGTATTGTCCGAGAAGAAAATGGAAAATAATCAAAGAGTGCGCAATTTCTAAGAGGCATACCTTTATTGAGAAAAGAATGCGAAGACAGGACACACAGGTACCTATAATATTATACGACCACTCATAAACTGGTATTATGACTGAAGGAATGTGTGCCAATATGTATGGGATATCTAAACTTTTATTAATCTTCAGAAACCTGAAAATATATTTTGTTGGGACATAAAAATGTGTGGCGCACAATTTTTAACATTGTTTAGTTGGATACAATGTATCGAAACGTCGACCGACACTGAACATTCTTGCGGGAAGCAGAAAGTTAAACTGCAAGTGAAATATGCCGACTGGCACGTAACATGATTTTACATTGACAAGACAAATGAAACCAGAGCAGAACGGTGACATGGTGAAAGGAAGGATGCTGTGGAAAGGGGGAAAATCGCCAAGATAAATGACTAGGTTGCCCCCTCTCCGCTAACTTTTAATGTTACGTTATTTTCTATCAACACACAGGCAATGCGTATATGTATATACATGTAATGAATAAACAAACACTCTCCGAGTAAACCTACTTATTTATACACAGCTTCAAAAAACGTCTGGAGAAAGAAAAAGTGAGCCGGATGGACGTGCAACCAACCAACGTTCCTTTCTTCTCTCTCTTTTTGATACATGCTCGGAAGCTAAGTTGTTTTGAAAGCTAAACAGCTTTCTCAATCATAATAATGCCTACTATGCACTCCATTTCTCCCCTAAAGTTGATTAGATTCGGAGTTTCATAAAAAAAAGGAAGGAAAAAGAGGACGTCCCTACACACCAACATCACTTTCACTAACTCCAAAGGAAAAGGAAAAGTGTCAGGAGCCAAAAGAAAGGTAAAAGTGAAAAACAGGTTACAAATGTAAATACAGCATTTTACAAAGAAAAAATCAGAGCATGGAATAGCAACAGCAGCGGCAGCAGTAGTATTAGTAGTAGTGATGATAATGTGTGCCTACTTTTCACTTGAGTATAAAATTATTGTGAAGTAAAGTAACTAGAGTGAGAACGGAGAACATTTTTTTCTTCTTCAGTAGGTGTATTATTGTGTATGTGCAAAAACATTTCTCTACGTTTATTTTTCTCTTGTCGCAGAGACTCGTACAGTTGGCTGTGTTAGCAGTAGTAGTAGTAGTAGTGAGTGTGGAGTAATAATATACTTGCGTCTTGCCTGTAACAAAAGAAGCTTAAATTTTTTATCCAAAACTTGTTGCAGAAAGTACGAAAGGGAATAAGTCTTTTCATCTACACCCTTTGTGTATGTGTCTGTGTGTACATTCGCATGTGCTACATAATCTTTTGTAGGAGTAACACACAGTTGAAATATGGTTTCCTTTTTAATAATAAATAAAGGCAGGATGCTACGGATGTATGACTACCGGTCTCTCTTTCTTCTTTTTCTCTCCTGCCTGCTTTTTGTTGGCTGACATGCCACACAAAAAGTTCAGACAGTTGCTTTTGGGCAGCATCATGGTTCGTTTCGTTGTAATATAGCATATTATACCTCTATGACAAAAAGATCCGAAAATGATACGCAGTATGGAATATCAAGTACAATAAACGAGTAGTCTTCTTCTTCGTTTGCGAGTTTTTGTTTGGGTGTTTGTGTGGGCTGTAAAATCTTTCTCATCTCTGTCTTCTCTTCATGTATAAACTCCCATGAATCTTGTATGATGATAATCCACTTCTGCTGCCATTATCGAAATGATAATATTGCTGAGAGGTGATGTAGATAAATATTAAAGGGGAAAAACAATAGGTATGGAACCATGCAGTGGTGTGCTTTGGTTCTTTCGAACGGCAGCAGTTAAAATTTTGACGACATGTCAGAGCGTAGTCTTGCGGTGTCTGATGCCAGCATGACTTATGACACTTTACTGAATCCAAAATGTTTCAAAGAAGACATATGCTATATGATACTCTGACTAACTAAGTATCCTTTCTAGGAAATCAGA
Organism: Callyntrura sp. NNG-2020; assembly: GCA_027744055.1. Taxonomy (NCBI): domain Eukaryota; kingdom Metazoa; phylum Arthropoda; class Collembola; order Entomobryomorpha; family Paronellidae; genus Callyntrura; species Callyntrura sp. NNG-2020. The sequence goes on from JAHZNE010006731.1 coordinate 16,884, forward strand.
AAATACCCGAGAGAGAAACAAAACAACTATTTACATGAAGAAATTTAAATCGCTTTGTTTTTCAAGCCACGATGGCTTCGTTCAGTGGAGAACAATGGGTAAGTTGAGTTCAGTATTTGTACAGTAGATTAATCTTATCATAACGGACGGTAGAAGGAGAAACTTGGCGGCGTTGTAACAGTTGCTGATTGAAGTTTATTATTTGATACCCTCCATTCCCCAAACTGTTTTTAGATGAATACACACAATCGCTCTCTTCCACGGGGCTTGGCTGATGATGTGGAAAGAAACGGATGAACCAAACCATATTCACATCCTCCTAATACGAAAACTCTCCGCGGGATAGGTCGTTGAGTATTTCACGTTATCAAATATTGATGGAAGACCGAAACCAAGAACTAAATTACAACATTGAATTAACTTTATACCTAACAAGCTTACACTGGGGGAATATTTAACCAAACACTCTGAAATATGAATGAAATTCATTAACACACATTTACGTGCAAGGCCATGTAAACCAGTTTCGGTGGGGTCATCCGTTTAAACGGAAGTACCTACTGACAACGTCTAACTTGACCTAATGCAAGTTATAGTCGCATTGGGTGGTCTACAGACTCCGTAGGTTCGTTCACATTTCTTTCTGGTAGCACTGCCTGTGTTCGTCATTTAAAAAAACAAGTTAACATTATAATGATCTACAATTCATTCTTCGAAACTATGCATGTTTTCCTTTCGTAGAAAAACGACACAAACTTGTATTAGTAGTTTGGAGTTGATATGAGAGTTTTAATTTTTTAAATACGTTGAATCACAAAATTAATGTAAATATTTTATGAATGCCAAACATACTTCCTTCCGTAGCCATTTCTCTTCGTGCCGAACCCACGTTGTTTTATATTTTACACGTCAAAAGTCGAATGTTTCACCCTGTCAAATTTGCATATTGCATACTATTATTCCTCCTAGCCGTCGTAAGCAAAAAGCAACCGACATGCGACATTGAGATTGAAAATGACAAATGGTGTGTTCTCTCCGCATTCTCTTACAAAAACATTTTTTCTTGTGCTAATGCACACTTACTTAAAAGCCAAAAAATATAAAATGGAAAAAGGAAGACGCCTGCCGCCAGCACTGAAACTCGTGATGATGAGATATAACATGTGCTTTCTCGTCTCGTCACACTCACTTGGTCCATCTATCATCATTTCCCTTAATTTATTTATGTTCGTCTCTGAAAGAGCGTTTTTCTATCCAATTTCATTGAAAAGTGAATTTGATGACTTGAGTGGCCTACTTGATTCAAAGGAAACGTAAAATAATGGCGGTGTGTGCCTTTACCACATTTCTTTATTTACCTTAATGTAAGTACCCCTATACACTCCTTCTTGCTTTTTGTATGAACCGGAAAATGTACCCAAATAGAAATCGGTGGAACTTGCACTGCACTTCATCTCTGTTCAGCAGTAGCATTTCTAGCCATTTAATTTTGGTAACTTTTTTATTGGGAGAGCTACTTTTCTCAATTAATGTACATTTTATGACCCACTTGCAGTCGTACTTGACTTCAAAAATTAATGAAAAGTGTGTACGTAATAAAAATATGTCTTCTAGAAATAGTACAAGACGGTACGCTAATTTATGAGCGAAAGCACTGGGAATAGGAGAAAATGACCTAGAAACACTTTCGAACACACAGTCAGTCTCTTTCATACTTTTCACTTCTCCAGGAAAATTTAGGACTTCTAGGAAAGAAGTGGCAATGGAAATAAATGTGTTGCACCCAGTGGCTTCGTCATACAAAGAGGTCTCGTAGTGTGCTATGCAATACCTGCATACATGTTTTCTGTTATTTAAATTGAAAAATTTACCATCGTAAACACTACTGTGGGTACTGCCTAAAATAAAATTATAATGAATATCAAGTACAAAAGCAGGTTTCACCAGTACAGTTATTAAATATATTACTCTCGTAGAAAGGAATGCAGGTAGCTTAAAACACACTTTTCTCGTTGGCCTTTATTAAAATATTTGTCCGTTGAACATTCGGATCATATATAGACTTGCCGGGACACGGAAAGTAGCATGAAAGAGAAAAGTTTACCTTGACGCTTGTAAATTACCTCATCACATTTCTATTCTACTCGTGCATGCTTACCACAAAAATGAATATTGTAATTATGAAAGCAAATAAGCATACCAAGTAAATACAATAGAGAGCAAACAACAACTGCCAAGTTTTGCTTTTTCCATTATTATTAGTGAATGCTGGTTTGATTTGGGCACTACTTTGTTAAAGATACTTTCCGCAAATTTGTTTGGATGCTACACACACTACAAAAGTAAGGCTTTCGTAAGTAAGACCTCCTAAAAAACGAAATAACTTCATCTCGCAAACAACATTATCATAGTCACGCTCAATAGTATGCGCCATCGTATCTATTTCCATCAAATAATTCATGATAATAAACACTAATGGAATTCTATGTTTTTCATACAAATAAACACGTACGATGGCAATAGGCAACTACCAACCAGCAAAGCTAATAATGGACATCTAGATCTACTTCTATATTGGTCTTTCATTTGCTGTTGGATGGAAATGGTTCTTATGGTTTTTTTTGTAGAGTCCTGGGTTCGTTTCCGTATGCACGCAGGGGTATAAAGAAACATGGAATGGGGATACTTACCTACCTACAAGGAGAGAGGCGGAGAGCAATTCCAGAAACAATCATCTCGATGATTTTTTAGTAATTTCCTTCGTCGCAGTTTTGTAGCGGGGTGAGAGGAAAAATCGATGTCAAATGGACGTGAAAAAGTGGCTGCAATAAAACTGTACTACTGATGTATATGCACATATATACATTGTTGAATGGAGGATTAAATGCTGCTGTGTTGTGTAAGAGACGCTAGGGTTCGTACTGACCAAATAAATTGCATAAATGGACCTCTCTTATTTTTCTCTTGTGTACTTTTCACGTGTGTTCTCTTCATGTACTACATTTACATATTACCGCTGTTAAAGTCATATAGTCTCTCATGTAACGTTATAAAAACGTGGCAAGAAAAATTTGCTTTGTATTCTTCTTGAGAAGGAACCAGCTAGGAATTTAACTCTTGCAGGCAGACACACACACACACAAACGCTCCCTGGCAATTCGTGCATCCAGGCATGTTGTAGCTGGCAAAAAGCGCGCCGTTTCGTTTTATACGTGTATGGTGGGGGTAGGTATTATAAATGTCTTTATGTGCTCATGCAACTTTTATACAGTATCATGATATACGATAATATGCATTCCGTTTCTCCGGGTAAAAGTGTAAAAATAGTAATTTCTGTATGCTGTGTAGATTCCCGTTTTTTGACTGAGCACGTACTTTCTCCCATTCCAACGACGGAACATTTCAACAAATCGCCACAAGAAAGATCAAAATGACTACGAACGTATATCTAGGGCCACGTATGCTTTTTTCAGCTTGTACTTTAGAGAACGGTAGCGGCAAAGAGTAAGCTGGTCACAACCGTTTCCTGACTATCCTGAATCCTGACTCTGTGTCCATTCACACATGAACTACATAATGCTCCGGTAGCTTACACACATGCACAAGCTCCTTCAGGTCTATTAACAACAAGCGCTTATACGTTCTGGCATATAAAATATTTGCCAATCCAACTCTCAGTCAGTTTATTTTGTAAAAGCAACTATCCATTCGTTCGACAAAAATTGGCCAAAGCTTTTTTGGATCTGGCTGCCCTGAAATCATCTCTGTTGATCGCATTGCTCTGTGTGGAATAAAAATGGTTTCAAAGTAGATACACAAGATAATATGTAATAAAAACCGAGGTAAGCTTTCTTTTTTTCGTTCGCTCCTCCTTGTCCGTTTCATTTTTTTCGTCTCCAGCTGGTAAAACGAACCTGAACATACTTCTGCTAAAGAGTATCAAGGGAAGAAAAATCAGCCGTCGTGGTAGGGTATAGGTAGGTAACATCTGATGATTATAAGTTTAGCACCTTCAGGCACTCAAAACCCAGATGCCCTAGAACGGACATTCGAACATCCCATCAAAACAAAATGACTGTTAAAAGCAGGTGTGTACGTGGACAGTAGTGGACTTGGACAGTAATGAAACCAGAGAGAAATCTCCTTTCACTTGGTTATTGCATATCATGTCACAAAAAAATTCGTTTCCTCTCCAGTTTCATTACCCTTACATCAAGACCTATCAAAGAATGTTGTTGATACAATCCACAACTCACCGTATCAACAAAACATTTTTTCCTCTTCTCTCTCGCTTAATGGATTGAACGTGCAGGATTTGTAGGGAATGTGTGCAGGCATGTAACTGATATGTTGGCGAGCACGTTCATGAACACCAAACCTCCTGCCCTTCTACCTATGAAAATGCCGATAAGATTACTCACCAATTATTTTTTAAAAGTCTATGTCGTCGTCGTCATAATATTAGGTAAGTCTATCATTATCAATGCCTAAAACGTTTGCATACATGATCTCCCAGCATCGAAACGAATGGTAACACTACTGAGGAAAGTGACGTTTTGTACCACATGGAGCATTTATTGATTATCGCTTATATATACTCAAAAGCATGTAAGTAATGCCGAGTAATTGCGATATCGTTTAGAGCAACCGTGTGGGGTTTGTCGTCATCACGTTGACTGTTGACCTTTCTTCAAGCTTCTTTGGTACACAAAATAGTGTACGTACTGCAGTCGATTTACTTGAGTAAACGTTTAAAAAAATTTCAAAATGTATTCATAAATCCAGTGAACATAAATTTCCACTGTGAAACTCAATGTACACAAGTGCAATAAATGTTGTGGGCTAGCCCTTTCTGCAGCAACAGTAACAAAAGAGCTTTCACGCACATACGAGACTGCTTGGGTGCAGAGAATGAAAGCACGAGGTATTATGAGATCGTTGGCTCTTACGTGGTGCCAGGTTTGCGTCTTTTCTAATACTATTTGGCATGAAAACTTATGAAGACGAATGACGGCGATAATGCAAACATACCACTATTAAAAGGTTTTTCCTTTCATTTTCTCCATGCGGCGGTGGTGAGAATGGATGCATGCTTTGGCATGTATACCACAATCCGTGCTACCACCTACAAACATTTCGTGTGCCGTGTGGTGTTGGTTCTAACCATAAAATGGTTTTCCCTTTAGCAGCAATCTCCATCACGTTCACAGGCCCTCGAGGTTGGGGAATGATTGACTCAGCTGGTTCAGCTTCGGCATCAATTTTATAGGGATCATAACGATAATAAACCCAGCAAGGCTAGCGCATAGCCAAGTGGCGAAGCTTATGTAACCCCCCGGGGTCAGGGGTCACAGGGGTCAACCAATCGGGGTCAAGCTTTGTATAAACGACATAATAATCT
>JAHZNE010006732.1:0-10512 GCA_027744055.1 Callyntrura sp. NNG-2020
TCTAATGAAACAGAGTAACTAACATGTTGATAACATTGGTCACATATACTCTTTGTTAGAATTTAATCTTTTCCCATCTATTTATTTCTTAAATCTATTCTAGTAACTAAACTATGAATATGTTATTCTACACGCGACACTTTTCGTTCAAACTTCTGAATTTATGCGTAGAATTGTTTATAAGATACATCTGGTCTCATTTTAAAATATGCAATACCTAAAAAATGAACGCAACACCACATATACTGAAATCAGAAATAACGTTTTGAGACTGGAATCGTTTTGTTTATCATTTATCATATAATCGTATATATCGCTATGTTAAAAGCGTTAAAAATCTTTAAACATACTTTGAGACTTATTGGTTATGAATTCATGCTTTTACGGTTCTTTCATGATTTAAGAGTTTCGGAATAACTACCGACGCATACTCTTTGAGAGGGTGTCATAGAAATGAGGAATTGAAATGACTGTAAAATTAGACAGTGCACTTTATAGTATTAATTTACTGAATTAAACAATAGATGCAACATAGGTTTCAGTGAACAATCATGTTCTGCCAAAGTCGTAAAACTATACAACTGCTATTGTATGTCAGTACAATCTTGAGATTTTCCTGTACTATTACTTGTAGTTATAGGCATGTCAGTAAGGTCTGTTTTGTGCTTATATATTCAGCTGAGCTATTAGTTAACAATGTATTATTTATAACTGGCATTCCACTGTGATCATCGTACTCTACTATGACAGGACCTGACATAGACCATTTGTTGCAACATTATATTTTAACCTTATGGGGAAGTTCACACCTGTTCAATAATGTTCTAGTACTCTTTTCTTCACATGTACCGTTTAGCATTCGTCTTTTTAACTTGAAGTTTCTTTTTTTAATTTTACGAGTTGTATAGCCTAAAACGCGGGTATGCAAATGCATTCGTTTTGTTCATACATCTACATTTATACATCTTTGTATCGCATATATACAATCGTTTTATTCAATAATTCTAGTCGACAATGAATCCGGTTAGAAAAAAACCTGCCAAAATATTTCCTTGCACGTTTTGAAGTATTATCCGTTGGTGGGAATACTAGAAATCGGTGGATGTCACTTGTTTTCAAAGCTTACCATGAACAATGTGAGAGATGCAATTAACATCTAAAATTCACAAAACAAATAGTTAGTTCGTGTCATTGCAACATATATAATTCTACGTCACACTTCAAATGAATTTTAATAGTACCTGCGCAATAAAGCTGTAAGTAAGCCTGTACATACCGGATTTTCCGATACCTACAAGAGCTCCAGCAGTCATGTCTTTCACCAACCGAAAAAGTTTCTTTTGATCTTGTTCATAAAACGATTCCCACATTTCCTTTTCCAGCAGCAGCCCCGTGAATCCGTTCATCTAAACAAGAAGCAATCAGTTGTCGATTTTTGTATTTGTTGTTGCCAAAAGCTTTCATATTGAAGTGTTTACTTCTCTTACAATCCTATACGTTTCTCCAGACAGTATGAAAGTAGCCGATGCTGATAGCATGAAAGTGGTCATCCCCAAAATGGATAGAGTTTGTCTGGAGTTGACAGAAACGTTGAGGTACATCGTCGCTGTGATTACTGTTTCCAACACCCAAACCAGCAAATTTGTGGACCACACTCGATTTATTGCGTACGCACATTTTTTCAATTGCTCATATTTCATTTCAATCTGTCTCAAATTTGGAGGAGTTTTTTCCAATCTATATTTGTTCCTGTGTTGCTCGGTGAAACCTTCAAAATTCTTGACCATTACCCAAAACGTTAGAAAAATGGGCCCGAAACACAGGCTGTATACATACCACTGTATAATACCACCGGATACTTGCATCGCCAATCCTAGGACGCCCACACAAATATCTCCCATCGTGTATACTCCTTCTTCCGGCAATGTTGTAGGTTTCACAAAAATGCAAGACCACCCAAATTTAACAAAATACTGAAACAGTTTGTCATAGGAAGCGAAATTTCCTAGTGGTTGCACCAATAGGTGTACACCATTGTACAAGTAAAAGCTCAGGAAGTATCCTAATGCAGCGTACAATTTGTAGCTAATCCGTTCAACATTAGTTATTTTGATGTGACTTATGTCTAGCGCGTGAATTGCACTAAGGTGGTTTTGTATGTTCTGTTGGTTTCTAAATATATTGTTAAGAAAAAGTATGGTATCCATCGTGGTAAAAAATTTGGATAATGCAAGAAAATACGAGTTTGGGGTTAACGGTGCCTGTGGTTGATGAAACAGAGACGCAGCGCCGGCCAGTACATCGGAGATGTTATATAACCAACCGAGAGTCCATAGGATGATGCAAATAATCTTGATATTGATTAAATATTTTCAGTTGAAAATGCAAAATTTGAAATGTGCTCGTTAATATAATTCATGTTTAATAAGGCTTAACTAATGAGCTACGGGTCTCACATGCTGTAGCTTAAATGTATGAAATGTCCATTGTAGAGTCATATGGTCTACGTCAAGTTTAAAAGGCACCAGACCGACAAAATATCCCAAGTTGAAGTGGTTCCTCCACAATGAACACAGAAACTTCATGTTCTGGTCAACCTTGGAAATTGTCTTACGATTGTCGTTAGTAAAACCATAGCTTGGCTTATTAGAATCCAATGTTATTTTAGTTTGCTTAAATTGTGTAGACACGGCATCCATCTTGTTCATTTTTTATCAAACTTTGAAGTGATCTGATTGGTTTTAATGATGTTTTTGTTGGGGTAAATCTGTAAAATATAAAATTATTTTGTTAATTAAATTATCTAAATTTATTGCAAGAAGCTTCCTCCAGCGTTACTACAAGCACTTTTCTGTTTCACGCAAGCTGGTAACTGTCTACAATGCACTAGCAAGACTGCAAATAACGCGTTCATGAAAAGATTAATCTTGATGATGTTCCCTAAAAACAATATTATTAAGTGATAAAATTCTAGATAGAAAATTATTTCTAACGCAAGTGCTATTTTTGCTTACGTGTAGCTACTTGTGATATTTTACCATAATTAGCAACTATAGTATTAATTTATTTAGTAGATATACAATGACGGCATTTAATTTATGTCAACAGAATTCTAAGAACCGAAAGGTACAATGCTAATAATATGTCAAGGATTGATACTCCCCACATAAAACACAAGTCCAATTATTATATATTCATTGTCACAATTATCAATTATGTATTTAGACCGAATACAACATTAGGAAACACATTATCATGAAAGAAACGAGAATAAATTAAATTGATGGACTTTTTCCTAGCTAAGTAGTTGTTTTTGCAGTTTGATACTTGACCTACTAGCATGTTGTAAGGAAGTCTTGCAGTAGTGTGTAATGTGTGTATTGTGTTCTTGGTATTTCATTTCTTACATCGGCATAGGATGCATCCTTGTGTCGTCCCTGTTTATTCATTCCTGTGTTCACTTAGCCGAGGGTGTAAAAGCCCTGAGCTACATTATTTGTTAGTGTCATATCTGTTGTGGCCTAACTAGCAGAGGGACTGAAGGAAGTCGTACAAAGCAATCCAACTGCCTTCCAAATTTTAATAGTATATTTGGGTATTGTTCTTCTTGACGTTTACCCTTTACATCACATGAAGCATTCCCTTATAATGTTATCGCATATAATCGTAGTGTCATATTTAGAAATAAATGTGGAATCGCGTCAACTGTAAACCGCTAATATAAACACAAATTAGATACTTCATGTTGCGACAACATCAGTGGCATTGGATATCAAGGCCGTCAAATAAAAGTAAAGTAAAATTACGTTTTTGTTGTTAAAGTGATGTGAAAATCAACCGCATGAGTCAGTGTGATGGTATAAAAGTCAAGTACTTAGATGAGCTCATGACAAGCCAATTCAAAAGCCGTTAACAATTTAATAAGTAATAATAATAATTATCTCCGTCCTGAGGGTAAATTGAGAAAGAAAATGTGTTCTCTTGGCTGGCCGTTTTAACCGCACATTATTCTTGTAACGTTTAATCAGTATTAATGTTTGTAACGTTCATCCGTAAAATAGAAAATAAAACGTTTTTGGCAAAATTACTGTTTAAAAAATTATTGTCTTTACCGAACATTTTTCTTCAAGTGTGTTATTGTGGAACTGTGTATTGAAATGAACAGACAATATGAAGTTTATACGGTGTATTAATAAAATCTGTTTATTAGAATTTCTGCAGAAGTGCTTCAAGAAATAGTCTGTCGTGTTGTGCCGTCCGGCCGACCGTGCATGTACGAGATAATTGTTGAAGGAAAGCGAATTTCCACATTATTTTTGAAGGTATATAGGTTGGGTCAATAGCTCGGCTAAGTTCGTAGATTGGCTTTGGAGGTCATTAATATCGTTCACTTCTTGCAATGGTTCAGAATACTACCACCAAGGCAAATAAGGTTTCTAATCCGACTATCTTTTCATCCGATGATAGAAATGATTTGAGAGTAGAATGAAACAACCACTTGAGTTGGTTTTATTTAGTGCTACGGAGCAATGAGCCATATGCCGCATACACATATTGCAAAATTGTAATTTGTCGAATTTATGGTATTTTATTTTATCTGTGAAGGTTACAGCCAAAATAAACAGCTTTAAATCAAATAACAGCTAATTCTGTCGACCAGGTTTAACGAATACATTGTATTTAAAAGTTGTAAAAATAATATATAGTAATTGTACTCCATTTAAAAAATTTGTGTAACCAATTTCTGCAAATGTTATTTCTAAGCCAATTCTCAATTGGTAAATTGTCACAATTGCTGACCGGGAGGTCAAATGTTGAATATAGTGATAGTTGGGATCAAAATGGTTCAATGTCTACAAATGAACAAAATATGTAAATTTTTGTGGATAAAAATTTATGTAGTGTCTTCGTGTGGAATTTCATACCTTACATGTATATTTGCACTTAAAAATTCCAGCATTTTGAAAGTTATATGATAGCAATTATAGCTCTTCGTAACATATTAATTAAATGTTTGTTGTAGAATAAATTAGAACAATTGATTTTCATAATCAATTTTATGTAACAAATGAATTTACTATTATCCAATTTTACCACATCCACAAACGTGCGAAAGAATAAATATTTATCTCATATATGCTATTTTACACGGTACACAAATAGCCACAACAATATTTAATCCGGTGTAGTAGCTGACGGACCTGTAGAACCAATGCCATCATAATAAATTACTACATTGAAATATGCTGACACGGGGATTTCTACTTTAAATATATTTTGAACATTGAAGTAGATACAACAAGATATTCCATAGGTTGGAAAAGCTTATAAGTAATAATAATTTCAAAGTGTTGTAAGTACAATAGTACCTATAGTACAATATTAAAATGCTGTAGAGTAAAACATGTAAAAAGTAAAATAAGAAGTTGACGAATTGTATTCATAGAGGTAATTGATGGTCCCTGTTTTCAAAACTAACCACAAATAAAGTCACAGAAGCTATCAGCAACTGGAAAATAAAAACAAACCCTACAATTAATTAAATTGTTACAACCCAAAAATGTTACACATAATTTTAAAGTGTTACGCACCTGTGCACAGAAACCGTAGGTCAGTTTATACAAACCCCCTTTTCCAATGCCCACCACCGTTCCAACATCTGTATCTCTCAGCAACCTCAGAAGCTTCTTTTTATTATGTTCATAAAAGATCTCCCAGTTGCTTTGTTCTACCAAGAACTCTCTAAACCCATCCATCTAGAAAGCAAAAACGTCTCATCAGCAAAATTCGTATGCCCTAAATTTACACAAATAAATCCCAATTTATGTGTTTTCCTACAATTCTATACGTTTCTCCCGACAACATCATTGCTCCTAACAAAAGTGTTTCCCACATGATTATGCCTAAAATGGAGAGTGTATGTTTCCCACTAACTACCGAATTCATGTATAACATTGTCCTATTCGTCGCCTCCAATAGCCACAGTAAGAGTACAATTGACCATACCGCATTTACGGAGTTAGCACAGCGTTTCGCCCATTCGTATTTTCTTTCGACTGCAGTTATGTCCATAGATCTTACTGTACCAATGTCATGACTATGAAGGAATCTGCTAAAGTCATGCGCCATCAGCCAAAAGGTCATTGGTATGGGTCCATAACAGAGCGCATGTATAAACCATCTTGAAAGATGGAAACATAATGAGAATATAAATCCAACCAAGCCTATGATAACATCTTGTTCGGAGTAAAGTTGATTTGTGCGAGGAGTCGTCACAAACGTGTGCCTTTTCCCCATTCCTATAAAGTATTCCTTCCATGACGAAAACGTGTCGTGAGGTCCAAATGGATGAACGAAGAAGTGGCACAAGAAATAAAAATAAAAGGTAACGACCGAAACTATGGCCAGATAAACAGTGCAAAATCGCTCTTCCGTTGTGTATATGTCTGTAACATATGCCGTCTTGAGTTGGTCCAGGTGACGCAGATAACATCTGATTTTCTCCTGATTTCGAAATATAACGGAAACTAAAGTGAAGAAGATGACTACAGCTAACACTTTGGAAAGCGAAACAAAGTACGTGTGCGCTGTTGGTGAATTCTGGGGATGAATAAAGTCAGCAATAATGTCCGTAATGACTATATAGCCATGAAAAAGCCAAATTAAATGACAGATAATCTAAAGGTAAAAAAGGTGTACATTTCCAACATAAAGTAATCATGTATTTAAATGTAGCCCTATACGTAGTGTTTTTACGTACCCGTTGAAAGTTACAAGTGTAAAAGTAGTGTTCCGTCTTATCCATCACAGGTTTGAAGGGAATTATGCCTAAATAGTAAGCCATTGTAAAAAACGTTTCCCAAATTGCTGTAATAAATTGGGATTTTCTGCGATCGCCGGGGTTTTTCCCTTTTGTAGTATTCGGAGCAATTATAGACAGATTGGGCTTAATTTGCAAAGTTTGAAAAATGTCCGCATTTCGTAGATAGGCTTCCTTTGATGTGTCCATTTTTGGTTTTCAGAACAAGCTACGAAGTAAAGCATCTACGGTTCGCACAATGGCGAGTCTTTCTCGTATGAATACTTTTGAAACAGGTTTTTGCTACGTACAAATCCATTATAATTGATTGGCTTAGCCATGCCCAAATGTGCCACCCATCGTTAAGTAATTATGTTTTCAGCAAATATGTACGAGCATTGGATATTCTGTAGTAATTATTTATTAATGATATTAGCAAGTTCATTGCAGGTTTAGTGGTTGTTTTTAGCTACTACGTTCAAAGTAAAACTATGAAAGGACAAAATTATGTTAGATATATATTATCCCCTTATGACACAGCATATGGGTTATAGTTTTATTAAAATTTGAAATTAATAAATACATGGAAAAATTGGGATCAAAGTAATATGCAATAAAATCGAAACATTAAAAACTTTCTACGGATTTATGGCATTGCTAAATGTTAAATCCAGGAGTGCATCTTGAAAACCTTTTCAGGGAGAAACTTCAGTTAACCAATTAATATAACTGGATACTCTAGTAAATACGGTCGGGCGTCTGGGCGAAACGCAATCTATCAAATGTAAAGGCATAATGTAATGAGTAAAATAGAGTTGACGTGCTGATAAAATCATAATAGAACATACCAGGACTTCCCCAGCTGACAATGCCCACCAGGTACTTTTGTTGTCCGTTGGGCTCAACTCCTGCTGCAGGTCCCCCACTGTCTCCATGACAACCCCCTTTATTTCCCTTCTCCAAACCGGCACAAATGTTACTCTCAAAAACAACGTCGGCAAGGTGGTCCTCTTTGTACCACTCGTTACAAGTGGTTGACTCCACTATGGGTAGATCCGCCGTCTGTAGATTGTTTGGTTCATTGGTCGTACCAGTAGCACCCCATCCAGACACGGTCAAATTGCCCGTTGTAGCTTGACCTTGAACAGGAAGTGCTAGAGGTTTCACGTTATCGTTTAGCGCAAACTGTCCGTTAAGGTGCAGTACGGCAATATCATTGTGCGGCCCATCTCCAAATGAAAGAGAGAGGTTAGGATGTACCACAATTTTCTCAATGGATAAAGTTTCTCCAGTTTCATTCAGTTGGGTTATTCCTGCTCGAACTTGCAACAATTCGGGATCTGGTAGAAATACTATACAATGCGCCGCTGTTAAGGCCATTTGAACACCGGATTTTGGAGACAGCACCAGTGTGGCGCCACAGGCATGTTCGCCATTTCTATATCTCAGCTGCAGTTGGTAAGGGAATTCTCCGGGCAGGGCATCACGGCCACTAAACATTAAATTTACATTTTCAATAATATTTAGATAATTTGTAATTACAAGTTTATGGTAGAGTACGGAGGGCACGTCCAATACCTGATAATGTGAGTTTCCAGTGAACGAAATAATAGTGGTAGTCTATTCAAACTGTGTCCATTGACCAAAAGTTGCACCACATTAGATGCAAAACTAATAAAGATTATTCGTGACAAATACATGATGCTCAAAAAAGCAGATATTTAGTATGATAAGAATCGCTTTCCAATCGTTTTTTCCAATAAGATGAAAAAAACTGATTGCAGAAACTGAATCCTGTTTTATACGTATTTTTGTATACGTAGTGACTCCGGTGGCATGTAATTACAACTGAGGTTTTAAGTAGTTAGATTTACACTTAGAAGTAAGCTGTTATTTCCTTGGTATTTGTTTGGGCGTAAATGAAATTAGGAATAGTCTGACTCTCCTACACGATGAAATTATCGTTATCTATATTGTTGATACTGCTATCGGTATCGGTTACGTGCTTATGCTGGTACATACAACCTTAAATAGTGTGATAATTACACTGTTTGGGTGTGTATTATATTTCAGCGAAATTCTTATCGCAATGCGGAAAACACGTACACAACATGTCAATATGTGCGCTATAAACGTGTGACGTTGCCTCGCTGATTCAAAAGTAAAAAACAAAGTAAACGCACATGTATTGCAGTATCGCTTCGTGATTATGTTTTAGGGTCTTACTTCAGTTCTTTTATAATAATTTTAAAACGTTTTTCCACAGAAAATAAATATTACTTGGTAGACCATTACAACTTTTGCAGTATTTGATGTGGTTTATTTCAAAATGTTTAGCGTTAAGTAGATGAATATACAACAGCTTATAAATTGCTTATAAATAAAATAAAAACAGGACTACAAGTAAGCAATAAAAATCAGCAAAGCTTCATTTCATATTCTACTCTAAATATCTGTGTTTGCAGTTATCGAGATTTTTAGTTACAAATTATGCAAGGTAATTGTAGCTTGTAGAGCAGACTTCAGCATGACACTTTAATTGATAAATAGCTAGAAAGAAATTGACCAAACAAGCAACATGAAATAAAATTTAATGACAATATATGGAAGACAATAGCCTAATTGTTTAGTTTTGTAATTATTTTCAAAAAGTTTACAGTAAGTCTACTTCATTTTCCTTTGAGTTCCTGTCAGTTAATGCAAATTTCTTCATCTTGCGCAATTATAAGCAATGTATAAAATTACAACTGACCAGACAACAGAACTCGGCGCTCCAGACGAGAGGTACAAACGCCAGTAGCACATATTTAATTGGTATTGATTCTTTTATCCAACAGTTTTTTAGTGGAACTACAAAAGCAATTCGGAGGTACTATTTCCAGTTATTTCTATTTGACAAATATTTATAGCATACATACGTTATCTCTGCCTGCGTTTGATCCCAATTGTAGGATAGACCAAAGTGGAATTAAAAAAGAAAACACCACAGGTTATTTACGAACACTTCAGCCAATATAGTTATTTGTAATTGAAAATAAATTTTCATGTCACAGTTTACATGCATTCCAAAAATTGAATTGACACCCCAAGACAGATAAAGGGTTTGCAATCTATGTCGGTCAGGTTTGGAGGGTCATTTGTAATTACGAAAGAAACAACAAAGTCTTATTATGAAGCAATTATAAATTGGACCATTAATGGAATACTTTTGTAAAACAGCGCCTACTTTATAGATGGATAAAGGAACCATACATATATTAATCTGTCCTTGCGTAAAAATGAAAGGAATAATGCTAATATGCACGCTATGTAAATGTAGCAACTCTTTCTGTAAGTTTTCGCTTTTGCAAATTGCAATACAATATGTACAAAATATTTACTATAATTTTAGAGTACGTTACTTCTTATTAAAGTGACATACAATTCGGTAGACAAAATACCGTACTGTTACTGCAACGTACAGTAACAGAAGTTAAATTTTAGGCAACTAACGATTTAAATTATATTAAAGGTTTCACTCAAAATAAAAGGAATTTGTTCAATATATATTTTAGCGGTGTAGTGATATCGTTAGCTGGTCAATGTTATGGGCATTAAATACAACACACATTAACGTACATGTTTTGCACACAGTCGACTTTTAATGTCAGGTTGAGCCCATTCTATAGGCCAGATGCTGAAGCCCTTTTCGCATGATAAATTCCTGTTTTTTC
>JAHZNE010006733.1:0-13606 GCA_027744055.1 Callyntrura sp. NNG-2020
CTGTTCTACCGTTTGTACGCTGCAAACTTCAAGTAACCATGCATTTTGGTTACCAGTTACTTTTTTGAGTTGCTCTGATGGTGATGATGATGATGGAGACCGGGTTCATAAACTTTTGCAGTTTGAGCCTTCTAAAACTTCATTAGGAACAAAGTTCAAGGCTTTAAAAAAATGGACACTGGCGGATTATTTACATCTTTAGAAGATTTACAAGTTAGTTAAACGAATTTGTAGTGCGTTATTTCTCAATCATTCAGTTTTTACTTCACAGTATTTGCGGAAGACTTCTTTTTACGTTAGCAGTTCACATAAAGTTGCCCTCATTTCTCTTAATTGTAAGTATTATATAGTAAAATTATTTTACTAAAATACGCCTGCATTATATAGCATCACGTACTACAATGCTTCTCAAACCAGTGTGACATATCGGTGTCTAAATGTAAAAAAATTCGTTGAATTTGCGGGTTACTAATTAGTGTGTATGTAAGTGTAGTATAAAGGTGGGGAGCATAAATTCTTTTTGCCTCTGTTCATGTTAGTGTTACTAGTTGCATAATAAATAAATGTGTTTCGTTATACATCAAAAGTCAAACCTGTTTTAGTATAGCGCAAAAGCATAACGCAAACGTCAAAGCCTTATTTCTCGAAATTTTCGGCGTAACTTGAATCTCATGGATACAAGGGCCCGAGAGTAAAAAAGTAAGCCTGGACGAGTTTTTTCAGCGTTTTTCTGAACCGTTGCAATGTCTAACTTATCTCTGTCCGCTTGGCATTCGAATTTTTTTTTAAATTTGAGTGATTACAATTGTTGTATTTTTTCGTTCAAGGTTACGTGGCGCACTCAGAGCGTCGTCATGAGTTATTCCTATGTCTTGATGGATCTGTCCTGTCATTGTGTCATTTCACTTTTTAAAAGAAAGGTGGGTTTTTATATACCCAATTTAATGTCATTTTTATCTCAATTTGCTCATGATTCCATAAAAATACAATCATTGTATCGCAATTTAATAGTTGGAAAATTGTTACAACTTAACATTTTGCAAGCAATGGTTCGATTTCGTCTTTCTCATTTTAAAGTTCGTAATAATAAGCCATTTATTCCAGATTATGATGATGTATGGGTTAATTTTGATCCCAGTAACCCAAAAGCTCCATGTGAGATAAAGACATGGCCAATGCTTTGGGAAAGGGAAGAAGGAAGAGATTTTATCCACAGAGTAAATTCCAAGCACATAGCACGCTATACCAGTGATGTCGGCACAACAGCCTCTGGAACGTATTCAACGCTGGCTGTCATCTTATGCTTTGTTGTTGTCGCGTGTATCATCGTTCCCCAGATTCTGCAAATTTTTTCAGCTTTATTCTTTCGATGTAAGAATCTAAACGCAAAGGCTGTTTTAACACAAGCGTATGAAAATCCGTTTTATTTGTATACTTTCATATATCAAATTTGTCTCGTAGCAAGCAGACCACCTCCAACTCCACCCTCACCGCCTCAAGTTCCAAAAAACAGGAAAAGATTACGGCTGTACCATTTCCGTCATCCCAAGACAAAATCGATCCAAAACCCTGACTGATCAACCCAAAATAGAACTGTATGTATTCTGAAAAGAAAACGTGTTCCCTTATTAGAAAATCCACGTTATAAGACATTATATTCAACATTTTGCTTCATTTACATTAAAGATACTATAAAATATACAGTGAACCACACACATCTTATTGTCGGGGAAGTTTTATACACTTCAGCCGGTTCAGCAAAAACTTTGTTACGCCATGACATATACAAATTACAGACGTGCAGCGCGCGAAAAAAGAATTTTCCGGGTACGAAGGAAATTTGATAAATTATTATTAAAAACAGTCGCGTTTTGTAACGAAATGTCCATAATAATTGGCACATTAATGTGCAAAGTTTTCCCTTGTTATGATCTTTGTCATGTCGTAGTGCTACCTTCTTCTTAACACAATTAACGGGCGGAACCCATACTTTCCCGTTTCCCTTGGCGTAGGTACAACAGCATAAACCTGAAACCAAATTAAATATACCTAAATTGAACTTCATACATTATATAGAAACAACGAAAGGATTCATATTAACGAAGTAAAGTATTAATGACTGTGTGTGAAACAAATTGGTGGTACAATTGTAAAAGTGTATGTAGAGCTACGTTTAAAATAAACATTGATGGCTCATATGGATGTGATGTGGGATGGGAGTAATGCGCCATTTCACATACTAAATTTCTTAACTGAGGAAACGTTTCAGCCATTCAAGTAAGTCTACTAAAATAGGGAGTTAGCACTTACGACGCAAAGAAAGCTTTTGTATTTCACAGAATTCTCGGTTTTTTTCTTTATTGGAAGGATACGTGTAGCGCAGAAGTTCTAGCTTTCCACTTTAACCTATCTATACTCCTATTGTTAACCTGTCTTGTTTTAACACTGTCTCTGAGTTAAAAAACGTGAGAAACACACCAGCACTTTGGGAAAACCCACTGCCGGAACCTTTTATACAGCTATTATCTTACAAACTTGCAAAGTTAATAAAATTTTATTTGTATACGTCAACCAGAAGTAAATGTACAGCTGATAAGTTAAAATGCAATGCAAGTAAAATGCATGTGTACCATGTTTTATGGTTTAAAAATTTGTGTGATAAAAGTAATTTGTAGGAGAAGCGATAAATGTACTATTTTTTGTGTTACAAAGTAAACATAAAACAAATAATATTGGCAACCAGATTTTTTCTGTCATGCATTGGGTGTATGTAAAGTCTAGATATCTGTAATGGATATAAACAACGCTAAAGGAATGAAAACGCCTTCATTTCTTAACCAACACATTTAGCTTTCTCGTTGAGAAGCAATTATACAAAGATTTCCATCTTTTCCAGGCATCTTGTCGCCTGGAAAGTTCATACAAATGCCATTATTTCGATGGACTGAAATGTACAGCAACAATGAATGATAATAGTTGCACACTTCAGTCGGAATATGTAGTGTAGTCGATTGCTCCCATTGCGATTGCTTTCTTGTGTTTGTGCAAAAATGCTTGTACAGGAACAAGGAACATGCTAGCAGTTTGTAACAATAAAAATTGCACGACATGGTAATGTCATTTTTATTACTGCCATTTTCACATTCTCTTTTATTCTGTAGAAGTCTAGAATTTTATATGTCGACATTGTCCTATCCGTACGACGTAAACCGTGAGACTATCTATGTTTAGGTCCTAATGTGTCAAACGTATACATATATATTTGCTGGTAATCTGTAGTGGAATTGCTAATTTCAGACACCATTCTCAATGAATTTTGATCCATTGTGTATTGCTTCTGGTTAAAAAAGGAAACTTGCGTCAGAGTCAGGGTGGAATAATATTCTTCAGGGTGAATTTCTTCCAGCAACGCTTGTGAATTAAACGCAATTGTTAGTACTCTTGAGTAATGCATATATGCTGTAAGTACGTTTCCATTCAAAATGTCTGGCATTAGTGTATAACACGATTTTTATTTAAATTACATGACACTTTCTCACTCGGTCGTTTTACAGACTTTCCACTTTCTTTTGACGCTTAAGCTGCCACCAAAAACAGCTTGTCCAAGTAGGAAGTGGCAGCTTAGTCAAATGTATGTTCTTCCTTGTCTTTAAAATACATTCTTGCAGTTCGAATTAACACCCATAACTATTGTATGTAAGTGCTGAGTAGGCGGCATAGCTGTCGGTTGTCGGCCATCCAGCAAGACAGGTAATTTCTGTGTAAAAGGGAAGCATAAACCTGGAAACACAATAAAAATATTCCCAGAGGAAACATTCTTTCTGGAAGAAATTGCACTAAGCAATTCGCTGTTATTACTCTGGAGAGAGCGCGTATACCACAAACGCAGAAACGCGGAAGCAATAACGAGCAGAAAGAACATGTGTTTATGTATATTTCATGTTACTTTTCTATCAAAAATACAATCTGTATGGAAGTGTATATATAGTTAAGGAATGATTTTGATTGGCATTTTTACATAGACTTAACAGCAGGTTGTAATGTGTGCTATTAACCCAACTTTTTGTGCGTTCTTTCTCGTGACAAGAAAATGAACTGTGCTTCTCCTAAACAACTATTATTACACACCGTAGTACTTCAGTTCAGGATTTCGTATGGTTTGGTAAATAATAGAAAGTGGTAAATTTATAGAAACCTAAAGTGTCGGCATCTGTCACAGCTATTTTTGATTTTTATTTGCTAGTTTCGAGACTAAGGACATATGTGCATGTGTGCTTGCAAGAAAAAAATACGAGCCGTAAAAGCTGAGTTTTATATATCACAACGCAAAATCATCTGTGGCTGTTTTTAATTTTTCTTAATACTTAACGTGTCGTTTACCCAAGTAAGTTGTGAGAGAATGAAAGCTGTTGACCTACCCGCTAACTGCATCCAACACGCGATCTTTTATAATGATACAGGTTTAGATATACATTTTTATTCTCTGTTCTGACCATACGCTCACCTTATGACTATGTCATTTTGTCAAGCAAGGATGCGTATGTGCAGTATGCATATCACAATTTATGTAATGAACGAATGCATTGTAATTTTATTATACTAAAAACAATGTCAACAATGATCCAATTTATTACCATTGCTATAACAAGCTGGAATTTGGAAATGTCGTTAAAACTGCTACTTTTATAGAGCAGTTTATGTGCCAGTAATGCTAAGATTAAGACCATATGAATGAGCATACGATTATTATTAAGCAGTTGTAGAATTCATTTTATGTAGACATGTCTGGTTTAACGAAACACCTTTTCACGAGAAAAGTACATGGCCGGCCATCTCCTTCCGTTTATGGTTCGTAAAGTCGTGGCTATAATCATAAATCTTTGATGGTGTTCTGGTGGAGCGCAGAGTTTTCGTCTTGTGGCTTATCCGTTTGTTCAAACATTTGCAGGCTGACTGGTTTTGGTTTAAGAAACGTGAAAACGTGATAGTGATGAATGTGAGCTTACGTTGCAACTGAGCAAACTACTGTCTTTTTACCATGATTTTGATTCATGTCTTGCATTTTAACAGCTACAGGGGGACTAGTAAAGGGTGATGTCCAATGTGTGTACAGAATTGCATTGAAAACTTGCCGAATTACATTACCCAAAAGCCCTATATTTTTCGATGATTTCCGCTCATTTTATGTTTTCAATTTTTCATTTTATTGGATGCAGTATGATTTTCTGCGAAAGTTATAGGAGTCAAAATAGAAAGATCGTAATGTGGTCATTCATTGCATATTTTTCATAAACATATGTGTCCACTGTAGGCTGCATGGATTTACTATTTTTCGGCTTCCTACAGATACCCGTAAAAAGAGATGGAAGAGGCATCCTTTTGTACGGGTGGTTGGTGCACGAAAACGGCGGGCGGGATACAAAATAAGCACTACCTCATTTGGGGTGAGGTCGAACGAATACAGTTCTCAGGAGACAATATTTTTGGTTCGTGAAGCAGGGGAAACGAGAAGGAAAAAGGAGAAGTTTATCTTAGCAGTTATTCTGAGAATTGGACATTTATTTTTATTCCTTCGAATACTTTTAGACATAATTTAAGACATCAGAACTTTTCTTGAAATATTTCTACAATATTTTGTGGAATGAGAAGTGTTCATTTGATGCAACTAGGTGTATGCGAAGTGTGTGTGTGTCGCAGTTTGTCTAGACTTCAGAGTTTAACAATAAAATACTGTATGACACGAAATCAGTGGGTGAAAAACAAAAATTACTTGCAGCAATTTGTAACTGAACACGGTATACGTACTAATGCACTGTTAAACTCTGTATGCTATATAATGTTTTCTTGCCTGTTTAATATATGGTAGTATGTAAGAACTAAAAAACAAAACAAATTGTATGCAATGATACATGGGTACAATATTGAAAGTTAACCTGCTCGATTTCATTTTTGCTCGTGGCATGTCGTAGTAGTTAAAGACACTTAACAACTAGGGCAATCGGAAGTATTTATTTCGCTTTCGTTCCATTAAAGTTCCGATGAAAAAAACATATATACATACGTATCATATGATTCGCAATCAACCTTAAGCAGTAAACTAAATAGGAATATAGGTAGACTTAATTTTAGTAATTTAATGTACCAAATATACATAGTACATTATGGGAAAGTGAGTAAGTAAAATATATATTATTATGCTTATCTTGCAATCTGCATAACATATAATGAAAATGAATACACAACCGGATCCGTAGTTCCATTGCTTCCTAAAACTACTGACAAACGTTACGCATTCCCGGTTTTCAAATCTGTTCTGTAGATAAAGTCCTCTTTACAGTCCCTTTGGCTCGATCCAGTAAAAATCAGAAACAAGAATTGAAAGAAGCAAGGGAAGTTCGTTAAATGACGAATTAAATATTTAAAAATGATTTAAAGTATATTTGACGTTACAAAATGGTCTTCATTTAATTTCATCTCTGTTCTAGTAACATATAACATAACAGATCAACATAGCATAGTATAGCATCTACGTAGTAGCAAATGAAAATAGCCACCATCGAGGGATAGAATAGAAAATTGAAATTAATTATACCTTTGCATTTCGACATGAGTTTTTCTGATTTGTGATGTTTCTCAACAACGGCAATATTAGGTAATAAATTGGTGCTTGGTATATATATACATAACAAAACATTTGATATTGTTTGACGCGCTTCTGGAAAAAACTTTTGAACCTTTTATTTCTGCCCCAGTTAACTGTAGGTAAATGAACCAGCATAAACACGAATGGACGATTATTGCTAAACTGCATTACACTACACGACTGACGATTATGTATTACAGTTTTCAAAATAGAATCGAATAAACAATTCATCACGAAGAGAATCCATATAATTAAAGAGCATTTGTATATCCGTTGATATACCCACGTGTAAACATGAAAATAACGTCAGCTTTTTTATCAGTCGAAGTTTCCGGGGTATATGATTACAACAAACGGAATGATTCATGATGGTAACAATCAAAATAAGTTTGTTCATTCCCCGTATTGCACACACACACACACAGGTAAACAGTTTACGGAAATTTCTAACAGGAACAAAAGTTGGCCGACGTCAGTGATAGATCATCTTTGCTACTGTGTTGGATGATGCTGGAGACTAATGTGAGTGGGTGAACTAACTAAAGTTGTGTGAATGGTGGTGGCTGGTAGCAGTAGCATACGGGAGCATGAGAACAGGAAGACAAAGTTGTTCAGTTATGGCTCAGAAGCCAGAGCAGCTAGACATTAGAAACTTGTACCTCCTTTCTAGTATTCTGCAACAGTTCTAAAATACAAAACACAGCTCCATACCATCCATACGTCAATCTAACTTTCACTCTCTTCACATATTGGCTTTGACTTGGTAAATTTGTGTTCCGCTTCTGACGAACTGGGCATTGTTTCACAGAATCTTTTTTGAAGCAACAAATTGGCATTTTTCAAGCAGTTTGTGGAGCGTAGTAGACGGATAATATTACCTTTTCAGTGCAGTCAAACTGCAAGGCATCTTAATATTAATTGCTAGCTTTACCGATTTTGTTTCTCCATTTTGAATTTCATTTCATGAAAGTTTCTGCAACATCTTTGTTGAAAAAGTTTTTAAAAATTGCTTTCATTCCGACTTTCCTGCTTTAAATCATCTTTCATTCATTTTTATCATCAATTTCTAACTCGTGTTTCGTGTCATTCGCTCGAATTGAACCTTTAGTTTATTGGTTCAAATTTCGAATACCTGCCACCCTATCTGTAGCAGCCGGAAGTATAGGTGTAATCGAGAGGAAAGTCTATTTGATAAATATGCTTGAAAAGTTTTCGATAAAGTAAAAACTAAAAAGAGTCAGTGAACGTATATGTATATGTATCACTGTATATAAGTACTACATGGGACTGCATTTGCACTTGTTAAAAGAAAAGGAAAGCATTTGTATCAATAATAGGTACGATCTCTATATTGAAGAACGTAGAATATCTACAAGAATAAGTGTACAATCAACTGCTTTTGGTGAATAAATGTATAA
Source organism: Callyntrura sp. NNG-2020 (assembly GCA_027744055.1). Taxonomy (NCBI): domain Eukaryota; kingdom Metazoa; phylum Arthropoda; class Collembola; order Entomobryomorpha; family Paronellidae; genus Callyntrura; species Callyntrura sp. NNG-2020. The sequence continues at coordinate 8,062 of JAHZNE010006733.1, forward strand.
ATGTAAAAGGGTATCTATCTACATGTTGCATCGAACTTTCTTTGTCCAAAATAGGAGCTATACCTAACTTTCTTTTGCAAACTTTCTCATTCTGCCCCTGTTAACATTGTGTAGCGTGAGTATATCTTAAGGTATAAACTTTCTGTTCGCACGTTACAAAAAAGAAGTGATTTCAGTGACATTAACTTTATTCCGCAAAAGTATTACTATAGTAATTTACTTGCTGATGTACTGACATATCTACGTAGGTATGTCACTTTTCCCCATTCGGTGTTATGTTAGCGTTACTTAAATTTCTTCTTATCTGATGTGACTACGCCCACCTCAAAGTACAATCAATCAAGCAATCAAAGTGGAAACTACTACAAAATCTACCGCCCAGTGACGAAAACGTAAAAGGCGCCAGCGTGACTTGCTGAAGGTAATTCGGAAAGTTAAATGCAATTTGTATTTATAGTCACATATATTTTTCGTATAGTTTATAATGATTTTGTAGTATTTGTAAAATGTATTCCAACATACACGTTTTTATTTGGGGTAAGTGAACCAACCAGAACTTTTGGTATTAAACAGACGTGAGGCGAATTAGGTGTGAAGCGAATACAATGTTTGTTTTAAAACGACCAGCATCCTGACGTAACACACGATTCAAAATACTAACCATCCATATCATGATTTCCATGACTCCAGAGGAATATTATTATTTGGCATATTTTGTCAAACGAAAGCCTATATTTGCCAGTTTTTACAACGTAATGAATGATAATTTAATAGGAATTGCATCAAATGTTTCTTAAAATGACGAAGTAGCATAAAAGTTGCCAGTTTGGACAGCTCTCGTAGTTTTACTGTGTAATACAATATACAACGTACAAACGCATTTTTCCAAGCATAAAACACTATTCCGTACGTTACAAATGCCCCATTATTGTCAAGTTAACTTACGTCCTTTTTGTGTACATGAAAAAAATTGCGACCGAAGGTTTTGCAGAGTGAAACTTTTGCTTTCTTTATTCTGAAGATCCATCGACGTGTAACTAACATAATTATTTTCGTAAAAATAATCAACTATTCTGCAATTTATTTTTATTTTTTACTTTTTACAAAAGTTGTTTTGTATTTATTGAACATTTCACATCTGTAACGTAGTATTCCCATAAATGTATCTATTTGAATCCGTTTGAGCATTGAATGGAAAGTATATATACTGAAGTTGGTATATCTGCAAATCCTACTCGAACTCCAAAGCTGTTACCTCCATGTAAAAAAGTGTTAAACCCAACAAGCTAGCCCGTATCTGTAAGTGACAAAGCTTGAAAAGTTCCGGCGAGTGGCACTAGCTCACACTGTTTATACAATTGCTCGTTTGTACGAGTCAAACGAAGAACTCTATAATTTGAGATGTTGAATCTAAATTTTGACTCCCTCTGTGGGTCAAGGAATAAACCCTTAGAGGAATTAAATATAAAGAGAGTGAAACAAGAACGTTCGAAGTTTTTTTGTCTACAAATAAATTTTCTCTCTATGTTATGTTGTACTTATCAGCAACCTTTCACGTATACATATCGAAGAGTTTATTCCAAGCCAACCTCGTCCTCCGTTTAGGCATCAGAAACACGATATTGTTGGCACAACGCATAGTAATATCATCATGACAACATTCGCAACAACATAACAAGTTTAAAAAAGAAATTATTTTGTGGACACTTTTTTTTCTATTATTTCACCTTCCCTATTTAATTCCTTTATAGATAAACCAATCTAAGTCAAACGTTGCTTAGTTACCTTTAAATACTGAAAATAAATTTATCTTCCTGTGCTGAACTGGACCACTGGACAACGTTGAAATTGTAGCAATGTAACAATAACAATACTGAAATATTACAATTTGTCCCGTTTTCGGTTAATACCTTCAGCACAACAGTTATCGCAACACAACAATGCTCTTATCTTATATTACGTCTCCTCGGTATATTTTGGAATGAATGATTGATACAAGTGATAATCATACGTCTAAATGGGAATTTGAATTTACTAGAGACTTAAAATTGTAGGCATATTTAACTTTATTGCATAGTACTCTACATGATCACTTGCTTTATAGTAAAATATGTACGGTCAATTTTCTATTGCACCTTTGAAAATCCAACAGACCTTTCACTTTCACTCCATGCATACAAACATATTCTTTGGAAAAAATGTACCTAAAACTGTTTCAAGTTCTAAGTGGTGTATACAAAAAGGTCCATAAAATTTAACTAATTACATTATTGGTGTTATGCGTATGCGTTCGTATAAAAAATGATGGTGGAGGGAAACGGAGTACATAATTTCACTTGTTAGTACGAACGTAACGCAGCACACGATTCCCCATTTGCCGACTTGCATAGTTTTGATCTAATTTTTTAATTTAGTGAAAGAATTCAAGAGTTAGAGTTTAAACCATGTTAGATCGTATAGTAAATGGAGGGGTGAACCTGATTTTGGGGCGAAAATGATCGTTTATGAAGGTGCACTTCAGTGTCCGTCATCACGATAGCTCGTAAACGACAACGAATTTTAAAATTCTGTTGTCACAGAGCGTACAGGAGCAAAATATAAGTTCTGTAGGTCAGGTCGACGGTAAAAGTTGGGGTCGTGTGAAAAATCGCTTGAAGGAATCTTACGTCTGTGAACCTAATAATAAAACGGTGTAATCCACCTTTGGGAAAAACTACTGAAAGCATTTGCTTCAAAAGCCACTTCTCTTTAGATTAACAAAAATTGTTTTTGTACATTTACATTATGGTGACAATCCACCCCCATAACTCCCATGATACTTATCCGATTGGTCTCAATTTCAATGGGGCACATTCGACCAATTTAAGGCACCACATTCCCAAGTTTGAACGAAAATCCGTCAACTTCCTCGAGCTATCGTGATTTCGGACTGACAGACAGACGGACAGACAAACATACGGATCGCATAAACTTCGTTCAGCATTAAAATGCTTTCCGTAGTTAATTATTAATCAAAGATAAATGTAAACAATGCCATTGTTTATCATCATTGTTTGACATCTTGTATTATCAACATCAATCCCTTTACTATATAAGCACGTGAAAGTTACTTATTAGGTAGCGCATTGATTGCAATATCTATTGGGTTTGGTATTTCAGTCTGTAGGGTCGGTCGTCCGACCGACCGTGTACTCTTGTACGCGAAAACTACGGGATTTAGTAAAAAAAACGATTTTCGTGGTTCGATTCCTATACTATCGATTCTAATTGTGCAACATGGTTTTTGTTTTGACAAACCACCCCCATGACCCCAGGGGGCATGACCTAAACATTTTTTAAATGACAAGGGGTTTACACGGTTTATCCGATTCATGCGGGTTTTTTTTGTAACCGACTTGTTTTCTTCCAGGCTACAAACATATGTAAAAAGGCTATATCTGTGGCTCCCCTTGTGGCAGAAACAGGAATTTACTTTAATTTTTACATGCCAATTGGGTTTCAAATTTGGTACAATAATACATCTTGGGAAGTCAAGCATAAATACCAAGTTTTACCGGAATTGATTGACCTATGTGACCCCAGTGGCATTTAAAAGTGGAAGCTTGTTTCCTCTGTGGTTCAAGCATCGTTAATCCGATTGAAACGGGGTTAAAAAAACAATTTGCTTTCTTCAAAACTATAAGCATATCGCATTTTCCATTGCACTACCATTATAGATTTTCTGCGCTACCTGTTTGCTTTTGCAAAGCTCTTGTTAGTTAGACTGAAATCCTAAGTTTATTACATCTTTAGTTGTATGATATATAGTTGTACCGTATCAACCGATTTAAACGTACATTACAACACGACCTATTTTCGGTAAGCTTTCATTTATGCGTGATATTCGTAATAAAGAAAAACATCCATCCCATTCTTAAAAAACGTAGGGTTATGGATATACAATTTACAGATATAATGCAATACTTCACCCTTATAAGAAAGATACACATGCACGCGGAGGTTAGCTTGCATTTGTCAGCTTCCTTCTTCCACGACTGCACTGGTTGGCCCCATAATACATTCACTGAAGGAAGGTAGATAAAATAGTTACGGCTGGCTAAATCAATTCCTCCGTCTTTGTCTTTGATCAGTACTAAACCTGAGAAAACTCACTTCAGTTCCCTTTGGATTTCTACAAACATGCCGTCTAAAAATTTGATTTATTACACATGACCAGATGCCAGAAAAGTTATGCATTGCGAAAGTACATCCATTCCAAGGTCCACCCAAACCGCGCCGGTGACGTTGGTACTCCCTTCCTCCAATGTGTTTTAGCTGAAGAAAAAATGAATTAAAACGGATTCGTTCCAGCGAAAGCCTTAATTCAGCTTATGAGTTTATGACTACCTAAACATACATTCATCATCAATTCCCAAGTCTGTCCGTATTATAAAATAACAAAAGGTACCGTGACCCACGCTAAGACCTCCACGGGACCCACTCGCTGAAGCACAACAGGATAGTTCCACTATGAATCTACATTTAACATTTTTATGCTTGATGAACTGTGTATTGCTCAAGACTAGTTGTTAAAACGTAATCGAATTAAGCTTCCATTTTTATCCATATGTTTCATAAGTTACTCAGGTGTACTAGCTTAGAGGTATTTAAACTGCTTCACCATTCTCATTTTGTGTACTTTCTTTGTAGTTAGTAGATTGGTACTGTATAGCGTTCATGTAGGGTGACTGCATGATACAGTAAGATGATTTCACATTCCCAAGGATGCTCAAGGCAGCTGCAAACTGAAGTAATTGCAGCCATATTTGCCAAAGGAGGAACGTAAAACAAGGATTTCAACTTCATTGTCGTTGAACACGTTTTCATTCCGTAAATCCAACTTTTGCCTTCGTCTAACTATGTGATCAAGATGATCATCCAGATAATATTGATGCCTTTTATCATTTTATGAAGTTATTATTGTGATTGCCAGTGAGCTTGGTACGACTATAAACCTTTTTTGCTGCAATGCCATATAATACTTCATATATGGCATATAGTACCTTTTTACAAAAAATATAGAGCAGAATATATGCTTGGTGCATACATGTCAAAGTTTGCCATGCCCTTGGTGAAAGTTTTCTGCAAGCCGCCAAACATTATGGCTCCAACACGTCTCAGCATTGCATGTTAACACGAGTATCAGGAACTATTCATCTTTTTCATGTCAGTCTTTTTCTTTGTTTTGCTCTCTTACTATTTTTATATTAGAGAAGCTATTATATGATACTACATTTATTGTAGGTTTTTGGCAGGCAACAAACAACTGGAAGGGGATACAACGGGATGTTGGAAGAGAACAATAAAGATGAAAATAAAGTGTCTGACGCAATCAAAGTAGAATTTTTGTGTGAACGTAGTAGGTAAATGTATTTGTAGACGGATAGTAAAGAAGAAAAGATGTAATGCTGCCCAATCTTTGGCCCCCTCCCATCCGCCCACACCATCGACTCCGAGCATGAAACCTTCACTACATTGTTGAACAAGCGATGCTCTTTTCAGATCA
>JAHZNE010006734.1:0-10845 GCA_027744055.1 Callyntrura sp. NNG-2020
GTAAACGTTTTCATTCATAACGCAAAATTATGAATGGACGTAGTAAATAGCTCATGAATATTCATAGATTTCTTATGTGAAATTGTGGATAAGTAAGGGATTTGGGCAGAGTGTGTATGTATAACCGAACGATCAGGTGTCAAATTGCGACTTAATCAAACGTCGACATCTTATCTTATTGTTCTTTCTTAATAGACGAGTAAACACAGTTACAATGCATCTAATAACAAATATTGTACTTGACAGTGCTGGGCTTCATTGAATAATATTAGTTCAAAGTACCCTATAAAATACCTCATAGTAATGAAAAGGTATAACCAAAAATGGGGAAATTTAACTATGTAATATACGCAATATAAAAGTAGCAGTGCGATTTTACGCTTAATTTTTGCAAAACAAAAAACTCAATTTCTAATAATATCCATACTTGAGTTTTTGTTGTTCTTCAGTTTGCTTTTTTTGTATGGTGCAAGGGTACAGGTTCGTGGATGATCTCATATTTTTATTGTTTCGCTCCACATTTTCTGAAGTCTTACTTGACCAGGTAAGTGTTGCATTGTTTGTTATGGTCGGAGTTGTACACAGTCCAGGCGAACACATCGAAGCCAAAAGGACGGTACTTAGACTAAGAACTTATTATTGCAGTAATAAGGGAAGCCATCGGCTACAAAAAACAAGCTCTGCTTTGAATGAATGTAATTATTATTATTGTTTATAGATGCCAGGCTATATGATGACGATATGTTGTTGTTGATGATGATGATGATGACGACGACGACGACAGAGCAGCGTTGTTGATGATGATAGTGATGGTCAAGTCTTGCAATTCTAAAACGCATTAAATGTAGTTTTGTAGTACTACTAACAAGGCTAGAAAAATATCATGCTGGTTTGTCGGCGACATCGACAAAAGTGTGAAAATTGGATTGATTGAGCTACCACCGCCACCACATATTATGAGGAACCGTGCACATATTTTGTCACAAAGGGGACACCCATGCGGAGGATGTTAAAGCGCATTAAAGATGAGGATGGTGGAATTCCGACAGCATTGCATTATCGCCACTACAACGTTTCGTGTGTTTTTGGTAAATCTTTTAAGAAGCATTAATTTTTCTAATTTCTGGCGTATTTTGCTCAACGCATTATATTTTAAAGACTCTTTATTGCATTGTTAGCTGCCAACATTTCTGACATTTTCATACATTTTAATACCCATTTGTGGTGAATGCTGTGGGGTTTAATTTGACGACTCTAATGACGTGGGACGAAGTGTTCATCCAAAAGTGCACACAGGTGTGACAACTCACACAGTGGTCAAAAATGCACTTTTCTTGCGTGACACCAAATGTGCACGGTCCCTCACTCCGACAACTAGCATCATTTGCATAACACAGGAGCGAGACAATCAGTAGTGACAGTGTATTGATGCAGATTTATGTGGTAAAAAAAAGTTGATAAAAAATGTGGTCCAAATGATATAAAAGTGGATATTAACTTTCAATTCAAGAAGGCAAAGGATTTGTGTAGTTTGTATAAAAAATAATGTATGCAAAAAAAGGAATTGCCTATACACATACATTATTATATCAATATAATTTAACGTACATCCACTTAGAATGTACAAAGTAATGTGGCTATGAGTGTTTTTATACCTAATGGGTAATGGGTATATACGATTCAAATTGGGACCATGATGTCATTCTTGTGGAATGAAAATTCACTGACTTTTTACACATGTACTTATAATAGAAATGATTACCTGTGTGTAAATTGAGTACCGCGTACTGCCTGACAGACTGGCTATACATTCAAACATAAGCTCTCTCCCTCTCTCTCTATTTCTCACTCCCTGCGTGTAAAATAGTGTGTCGTCGTCGCCTATAAGGTGGACTTGATCACTACCACCCGGCATCAAAGTTTACAAGCTGATCCTCATTTTATTTTTAAATGCCTAAGAGTGAGGATGATTGTTTTGCTGCTATTAAATCATTATTTTTATGATGGGTTGTAGTAATTTAATCTTTATTTGTCTTAAGGGGCTCTTTGGAATTCAATATCGAATGCTCAATACTTTAGAAGGACCGTGCTCATGTATACGACGTCATTCCGCAGACTAGTTACAGATAAAGCTTCTTTGTAAACTGTTTTTTTGTGCAGAAAATGCTCCCTTTCTATTTCTTGAGAGACATTTTATGAATTAATTGTTTTTTTATAGTATATGTATCTATGAATGAATCTACCAGGACTGCATCTGATATAAAAGGGGCAAAATGAAACAATATCGTGAAGATTAGATTACAATAATTACGATGGGTTGATTTTTTAAGTCTTTTTATGTCTCAGGTAGAAGAGTGTATGTGTGGTCCCTTTTTGAAAACGGTCGGCAAGCAGAAATCTGAATAACCTGTGAAAGATTTGTTTACAAAACTCGATCTTGAATCCTGATTCTCGTTTAAGTCTGCACACACACACTACCGAACAATAAGTCATGAAAGCCATAAAAGAAAAAGTGGTAATCTACTTCCTTAGAAAGAAGTATTTTAAATTATCACTGCCAAACTGAATAATTAATAGAACGTTTAAAATAGAAAAAAAATTGTTCAAAATTATCTCATGGTTTGTTACTGCTATCAAGCCGATACAACTTGATGGGGTTGTACATGCTGCTACATTCAAGTACATAGAATATTCATGACTTATTTGACCTAACTATACAATGTACACACATGTCGTTAATTTTGGCACTTTGTACATGTACGTAAACTCTAAACCATTTCGTGGTGGTGAAATTAGTGGTGCACTGTCTACATGCTTACTAGTACACTGCACACTTATATATACGTTTGTATAATTTACCAGCTTTATAACCTGCAGTCAACATCTTTTACAGCTTTTTCCTCGCCTTCGATTATGCAACGTGCGCAAAACTGTAAACGCAGAAAGAAATACTATAATCATTTATCATTTAACCAGGCATACCTGATACCTATAATATGTGGTGTATAAGCACAAATGTACATATCAATCACGCACACTCTCTTTGTACAAACTTTTCATGAAAGTTCAGCAAGCTAGTGAGCAGTGAGCATGTTGGAATTGACCAAGAGGAAGATTTTGTTAATAATCGTTTGCTTTTTTAAGTGGCTGTATTCTTGTTCAAAGTTTAATCAGTATGCATATTAAAATATCATTAGCATGCACACGCCTTGACATTGGCATCTTGATGAATATCCTATTATACCTTGACTGACTACACAAACATACCTTGAGTAAGCATATAATGCAGACTACTCACAAGGCTCACACAGACACACACACCACAGGTCTTGTTTTATGGTTCCTCGTAGAACAGTTTCGGAAAAATAAAAAGAAGTAATAAATACATCATTGCACCATGCGGTAGAAAACGTGCAAGTCTTATAAATGAAAACTAAAGGCCTATCAAAACTACCCATCACAATGCTTTAAATGAATGTTTTACAAGGGGATTTTGAACTGCCAGACCAGACGAGGCGTCATAAGAGGAAATAAATATAGTTCCGAGAAATGTGTCCTCTTTCACAGATTAATTGTTCATTGTGTTAAATTTTAAGTAGAACAGGATGACTAGAACTGCTCGTTGGAGTACCAATGCTACATTGATGAATGACGACGGAAAAGTCGAAAAGCGTAAATAAGAGTGAAGAAGACGTTCTATAACTTTTGACATAAATTTTCAACGTGTGAAATGTAAACCGTCCCTGTTTCGTCGGAAAATAAATAAATCCTTCACCCTCATTATTCTCAATATGCCTGTCATGTTAAAATCAACAATTATTGGAGTTTTAGTACTTTTAGCCTTGCAGGTTCAGCAAAACAAGGCTCAAAATGGCCAATCATCAACACAAGATGCATGGTTGTACCCTGGTCGTGTTCAACAAGGCGTTCATCTAACGTTTAGTGCAACTGCGGATTGGTCAGATTTGTGGGAAGTAATGACGAAGAAGGGGTTCCTTACCACGGGAAAGCTTTGCGTGAGGGGCGCGTAAGATGTTAAAAATTAATCTTCGTCAGTGTAAGTGTTCAAAACAAGCTCGAATTTAGTTTCAATATTGCGTCTCTTGTTTTCATGGGCAATCAATAGGTTTATTCTGTACCGGGAACCAGAGTACGCCGTTTCAAAATCAGATGCTTTTGAGATAGTTTCTGGAAATTTGAGATGCACTATGATTTCTGAAAGCGTAAGCCCTTAGGAAATACCTTGTTGGCAAAAAGCATGCAGTTTCACATATTTTCACTTCGTTTATCACATTTCCAGACCAAATCAATTCAACTTATTGGATCTATGGGGCACGCGTATGGACCAAGTATTACTTTCTTCGAAAAGGCCAACTTTGGGTCGGAAGGTTTCTCTACAGTTATTAATGTTGGAAGCAATTTTTTCAAACGCATGGAAAATTCGCGATCCGCTATTTTACTGGGCCGGGCTCCCTGGACACTTCTGCTATCATCTGGGAAAAGCATTTGTGTGGAACCTGAATTCGACAAAACGGAAGCAAATCCGATATGTATAATTAGAGACTTTGTGTCATTGATGGATACTAACACTGACGATGACGATGATGACAACAACGACGACGACAAAAAAAGAACAAACTTGGAGAAAACTAAGAACGCCACTACCTTCATACGAGCATCTCAAGGATGCAGAAACGTGAAGGATGAAGCCTCTATTTATCGGATACAAGACTGTTTTTACTGGGGAAGACCTAGAAAATCTGATGGGGGTTAACTAAGACAGGATTTCCCATTTTTAAAAGATTGATCGTTATTTTCCTGAGAAAATAAATAGCATTTGTGTTTTACAGGTGCAGTTGAATTCGAAGTAGAAAATGATCTGGGCGGTAGAAGTGGTAACCCCGAGGCGGAGTTGTGTAAGGGCGGTGAGTCCGGCAAAAGAATTTTGAAGCTTTATAAGGCAGCAATAACTCAAAATTTTGAGTCTGAGATTCTGGTTGGACTTGCGGCTGTGGGAAAGCATGCTTGGAAGCTGGATTTACTTGACTGGATATTTACCATTGTTAACGACGTACTTCCTGACACGATCTTTCCCCCCACATTTCTAAATAAAGTCAAGGAACTGTTTGTTCACAAGTTGGTGACCACTTGGAACAATAACAATGATACTACCACAAATGATACCGCACAGCAGGAAGAGCTTACCTTGTCGGAGAGAAATTATAAAACCTTATTACTGCTGACAGAGAGATGCGATAAGAAACTTGTGGCTGCAGTTGAAAATAAAAAGAGTCCTTCGATGACTTCTCAACTTTCTACAGTTTGCAATTATTATAATAAATATTATTATTTTATGAATCGCTATTTAAACGTTAAACAATTATTACTATTCCTCCATTTTAAACATCATTACTCACAATGATATTTAGGAATTTACTCAAATGTGGAACAATGTTCAGACTCCTGGCGACTTCCAGGAGAGGATCACTCCCGAGTTTGCAAGAAAAGCTCATTTGGATGTAATAACCGAAATGGTTTGGATTGTTGGACACATGACAGGCTATCTTTGTCACGTTCAGTATATGAGCACGCATAGCTACTGGACTTTGTATTTCAATACATTTTATCGTTTGTACATGCTTCCTGTTGCCCCCGAATGGTGAGACACTTTACTTTTATTTATTCTTTTAATAAGCTCTTTTATTTTTTTGTATTTCAAACTAGTCACACTGATTTCATTGATTTGTTTCGAAGGGGTAAGTCAATTGAAGGGTTGAATCTATTTTTCGGAGGAACGGACTATATGACTGAATACAAGAAGCTAGCCATGTTTGGTAGTGTGATTAGGAGAAAAGTGCGAAATATCGAACCACTTCGACGGCCAGAGGGTGTGAAAGAGAAAATTTAAGTTACTCCGTAATTAGCATTTCTCGAGCTTGATTAAAATATCAGTGTATGTTGGCAAATGAGAAAAATTATAAGTTTTTCTAATCAGAAACTGGGATCATTGTACATTTTTATTTTCTCTCACTTTTACATTTTTACAAACTTATTTTAAATCGGGATTATGCGCCTGTAGTTTTGTAATTGTCCTTGTCTTTATAATGGATGGTTACATGTACATATAATGTTATTGGGTGGGTTTATCACAACAAACAACAAATCTACAGTTAATAGTTTACATACAAAAAATATCATCATACTTATTTATTAATTATGGAAAGTAATATGATAAATTGACATAAGATGCGCAGTTAGAGGGAGCCCGCTAAATTAAATTGTCAAACTGCAATATTGTAATTTATTGCTAGTTGTGCACCTTTAAAACACTAGAGTTTTGTTATTTAAAAACTTGCAGCTTTTCACTATTTCCAATCAATGAAATAAAATTGCATATCATCTCGTTGTTAAACTATCAAACGCAGAAATCATTAAAATACAACTGTAACTCAATTCACTTACTGAAATACGTAATATTTCTTTTACAATTATAAACATATTCTTATAAGTATATTTTAAAAATATTGTGTAGAGAAGCAAAAAGTAAAGAGATTTACTTATAAAATATAACAGTAAAAGTCACTTGTCATTTCCAGAATGCAAAAAAAAATTAGTACAAAAAAATTTCACAATTTAAAAAAATCAAAAGTTAAAATTACAACTGCGCGCATCAAAAAATAAAATTTATTTGGCAAGTAGTAACGAATGTTTAAATGTCCAAATATTTACGTAACAAAATAATAAAAAAATTACTGTATCGACCCTCTGTGACCTTCGTACATGCAACCGTTTAACAAACTTAAAAGCAAAAGAAAAAAGTCAATGAATAATAAAATGGTTAATTAAATACTTGGGGCAAGGGTGTGTACATTACTAATACTAATTTCATGTACACTATGTACAACAATTTGATTATATAAAAATCTTATACACATGTCGGATTAATCATACTTTCTATGATGTGTTGATGTCACAATATCGTTCGTTACCTATATACACACATTATGCAAATTATATATTTAGATATGGCTATTATTAGTATTTTCTTAATCTGTATACACAGAAATAAATTTCGCATGAGAACTATTATTCTTGGAAAACCTTGGTTGTGCGACATTTATAAAAATCCTAAAATTTTGTCTACCAGCTAAGTTTACTTGGAGGCAGGCGGTGCTTCCGTGTGTTGCATGCAGCCTTCAACATTTTCTGGCCAATCGCAAACATTTTGATTTGCATTAAAAACAAGCTTGTGCGGGCATGGCATATGATGCTTTCTCTCTCCTTCACACATGAAGTATTTGGTGCAGTCGTTCAAATCTCTATGATAAGAAATGTGTCCGTCCTCCTCTTCACAGGTAACTTCATTAGCTGCACAAAGGAAAAAAAATTATATCAATCAAAAATCATTTTTCTGCTTGTAAACGTGGCATTTCAGGACTTCAAAAATATTTCTACTCACGATTTTTCCTCTTCTGTCCTGGACCTCCAGCAGTACCCTCAAATGGTCCATCATACTGCAACCCAACGCGGTAGCCATCCAACTCTGTCTTCATACTCTTGATCAAGGGGAATTTTCCACCTCCACAAGACCCACGGAAATCATCAAGATCCATGGACCAAACCATAACGCCTCCATATCCTTCATTTCTCAACCATTCCATCTAAAAACCATATTTAATATATTACATCGAAATATTTTATATTCGGTAAGAATGATCACAATCACGTTGAGTTCTACACCATCAGTTTTATGAGTGTAAATATCTATAAATAGTTTCAAAGATAAATGTTATTTCCTCATTAAGAACTATATAAACAGAGGTTAAAAAATTATTAAAACACAAATAAATGCTCCTGTTGGTCATTACCCAGCATTGATAGCATCAGCGGAAGCGGGAACAGCGGCACTCAAAAGAAGTCGTCCCAACTTTGAAGTTTTAGCTTCTCCCTCAAAGGCCATACGCATTTCACGAATCAAGTTCAGGTATGCTTCTTTGTCATCATCACCTCTGCATAAACAAACAAAATTAAATAAAATGTGCTCCAAATGTGCTTCTATTCGATTTAACACTGCTTAGTATAAGGTTTATAAAACTTTTAACATCATCATAAAAAGCCAAATGTAAGAAAAGCATGCACACCTTGGATATTCCCAATCAACATCCAAACCATCAAAGTTGTGATCACGGAGGTACTCAACAGCGTCGTACACAAATTGGTTCATCCTGAAAATGTTGGATGTGAGTTCTTTAAAGGGTTTGGATCCAAAAGCCCAACCTCCCAAGGCAAGCATGATTTTGACATCAGCGTTTTTCTCCTTAAGCTTCATCAACTTCTTGTATGTTCCTTCCTTATACTCATCTCCAATATCCGTGTCCAGGCCCGGAGCGAGCTTATTTTCCTTGAGCTTAGCAAAAGCATAGACTACATGAGTGCAAAGTTTTGGGTCGATATCCTCAATATTAAAGCGTCCAGGACCATCTCGCTTGGCAGACCAGTTGGTGACATAACACATCATCTGGGCTGGTCGAGCTAAAACATTATAAAAAACTAGTTAGCATACATAATGGAATATCATACCCGCCATTAGATTACATTTTCCAAAGTTAGCAGTCTTTCATGCTGATTCATAATGTAGTGAGCATTGTGCTGGTAGGGCGAAGATTGGACTACGTGTTATGTTTGACTGTAGAAAAATTTAATTAAATGAAAACACAACCATCCACGTACATTTACTACTTGTGTGATCCAATAAAATACTGTTTGAAAACGTGGCATTTGGAGAAGAGCGTTACACGACTTGGGCACGTAGGTATAAGCATGTAATAACACTTTTCGGAACGAAAAAGTTGTTAATGGAAGAACAGTCTCTAAATGAAAGGCCCTTTGACTTAAAACCTGCAGCAATAGTGTTGCAGAAGAAGTAAGCACTTCCCAAGACAGAAATTGAAGTTGAGTGGGTTGCGTAGAAAGCGGTAACTTTATTACGTCACCCTGTTTTTATATGCGTTCATAGTCCTCCCAAACATCCTCTCACCGATATACCCACAAGAAGGGAAAATGAAATTCTTATTAGTCCGCATTGCATTACCAAAATTACGCAAAAAGGTTATCCGTCCAGAGCATGGAAATCGTTAGACTACTGGGTGTATTACGAAAACTCACAGCAAAGTAAATTGAAACACTCTTCCACATAACACTTGGATGAGACTGCTTTCTTGTTCCTTCTGATATCTCCCTCTATCTTTAGTCACCCTATCTAGAATACACACTACTGTAGACAGACAAAGGAAATTCCCTAACGCTTCTCTAAAACGCTATGGGCCCAACAATGAATATGCTAATGCTATTATAATAACAGTACAACCACTCGTCTGCTATTAGCGAGAAAGAGCTAGAGGCCTTTATCTAAATATCCGCAACACGCCACTAAATAAAACAAGTGGATTCATAATTACAAGCGGCCAGAAAACTCTGCTTTGGCTTTGTCAACGGCAAACAATACATGGTAGAAGAATAACAACCTCAAACCCATAACGGAAGAGAAAACTAACTATAAGACTATACACATTTATTTGCTATTAGGTTGTTGTTGGTTCTGCATTCTACATGGTGTCCAAACTTGATGAGTTTTTTTTTCAATAGACTATTCGGCTACCCTTGTGTGACGTGAGTATAAACGTGTAACCAAATCACTCCTCTGATGTGTAGCGGTTTTCGAGTTTGCTTGCCCCGAAAGAGACTTGGCCATAGCTAATTTAGGAAAGTTACTCGTTTTTCATGTCAATGTTTGGTAAATCGCGGATGTAAATGTAACGGTTGCTCGTTGATGATCAAAAGATAATGATTTTTAGAGATAAACTTTTCTCCTCGAGTAGAGGCATTTGGAAGTGCAATCAAAATCTCATGGGTAGATGGTATTTTTAAGGATAAGTGTTTTGTATTTTGTCAGAGAAGTTGTTTTTCTTAATGAGTACGAGAGGAATACGATTGTGTCTGTAGGCATGGCATGTACTTGTGGAACTTACTCATAGTATCAATTTCCTCTTCATCGTCATCATCATCTCGAACGGGCAATTGCTTGATTTTAGACTTCTTTACTTTCTCCAACAAATCAGAAACGGCAATCTTTTGTGCAGCAGGAATTGAAGCATCTGCGTCATTACTGCTTCCCTTTTTGCCCGCAATCTTTTGCCAGTCAATGTCCTTGCCATTTCCACCATCACGGGGCGTTCCCAAAAGTTCCTCCCTGGTAATCCATATTAAAAGGGTTACAAAGTGAAATTGTAATATGTAACGCCTACTGTGAGTGTTCGTTCAAACGGAACTCGACTTGATTGCTTTTATACAGATTAGTATTCCACAATGCGCAACAAGGACGTTACGCAACATGGTCACAGTAACGATTTTTGTTGGGCAATGAAGACTAAAATACTCCCCATTTTATAACGCTATATAGCACTTCAAATGTAATGACCTTTTAAGAAAATAAAGAAGCATATTAGTCTTACCTCATAGCTCCAATCAGTGGGTATTTCACTCCAGTACCGCAAACCTTTCCGGTGAAATCGTCCATGTCGACGGTCCACACCATAGCGCCAGCATATCCTTCATCCTTTACCCATTGCATTTTGTGACGGATACTACGCTCATCATCAAATCCAACCCATTGGTCATCCTCTACAAGGTATGGTACTTTCATCTCATCATCCCAAATATATCTGGCACGACCTCCGCGAAGCATTTCACAAATCTACAGAGAAGGCATACAAAAGGAGAAATATTGTTAAAATAAATACAAAAAAATCCGTCATTCTCAAATTCTTCAAACCAAAGGTCGATACA
>JAHZNE010006735.1:0-20668 GCA_027744055.1 Callyntrura sp. NNG-2020
GTGAAAGGATTCCATCTAGGTATCAGCTATAAATGCGTTTAAATATTACTTTTTGTTATATCAATCTAAAT
Organism: Callyntrura sp. NNG-2020; assembly: GCA_027744055.1. Classification (NCBI taxonomy): domain Eukaryota; kingdom Metazoa; phylum Arthropoda; class Collembola; order Entomobryomorpha; family Paronellidae; genus Callyntrura; species Callyntrura sp. NNG-2020. The sequence continues at coordinate 72 of JAHZNE010006735.1, forward strand.
TATATGATTAGCGAACTAATAAGAGATATTTACATTTTTATAATAGGTCGAACACACATTTGTGATCATGAAGGCTGCACCGAAAATTTTTTAAGTTCCGCAAGATTATCTCAACACAAAACAAAATCTCATGGTTACGAGGGGCTCAATGTTGAATTTCGTATATGTGAAATTTGTGGAACGTCAGTAAATTCAAAACACATGACCGCTCATTTCCGCTCTCGTCACCTTGGTCACAGCAAATTTACTTGTGAGCGATGTTTCATGAACTTTTCGGACATTGAACAACTTCAAACCCACGAACATCTCCACGACCAATCGGCTGATAGTTTACCCTTCACTTGCGTAGTGTCCGACTGTCGTACTGTATGTTCCTGTTCTCAAGATTTAAAAAGTCACGTGATTAACCAACATGTGACCAACTGGCTCAAGTGTGAAGTATGCGGCGTCACAAAGCCTAACGAGTTTATTCTCAAAGCTCACTTGAAAGTTCACGGGCGAGTGAAAAATGTTATTTGTGACGAATGCCCTAAGGCATTTTTCTCTAAGTCCGCCTTACAAACCCACAAGCGAGATTATCACATGGGAAATAAATATACTTGTAACATTTGTGCAAAAGAATATACACTGAAAAAGAGTTACGATCGTCACGTGACATCACATCAAGATGAAAAAACTATAAAGTGCTCAGTTTGCCCGAAATCATTTAATACAAAAGAAAGTTTAAAAAAGCATGAGCAAGTTCATTCGGGGTGCAAGAATTACGAGTGTAAACTTTGCGGAAAGAAATTTAAAACGGCACAAAATCTGAGACAGCATTTAAATACACAGTTTCATAAAGGGGTGCCGCCGAAGCAGATCGAAATTAGTTTAGATGAAACAATTGAATGAATATTTTGTATACAAAGTTGATACGCTATTATTATATTTGATTTTTTTAATTGGACGAAATTTTACATCTTTTATAACCTTAGCAGTTGTAGTAGTTGAGATCAGGTAACGTACGTATCAAAAAAGAATGATGCAGTAATTTTCCACACAATAATTTCAAAAATTAAGCAACCTATTGCTGTAACCAGCGATCCAAATAATCCTGCAAATAAAGCTAATATACTTCCGCTCAAAATTTGTTTCAATTTCCAATCTTTTTTCACTTTTACACTTTCCCTTTCAATTATTTTCCTTTCCCGCTCATTCTTAGCGTAATGGGCACCGAAGGACTGTCTCTTGAGGACAAGCCATTTGGCCCACATGTCAATCCACTGTGTAGATATTCCAGTTTCATAAAACTGCATTGTTCTCCGTACAACATGGGGGTCTACATTATTGATCACCTTTAAGCCTCTCCAAACTCCAGAGTAAAGCTCCTTACCCACACCCACATCCTCCCATTCAATAACTTCAGGTAATTCTCGTAGCATTGCTGCGTGTGTGAATACGTTTCCTTCCGGGGCAAATAGTGCTACACCTTGATCTTTTCCACAAGCTGCCTTCAATTTCCCGTCAATTACTACTCCATCCTCAGTTATCGCTTTCTCCCTTAACTGTTTTTCTTTGTAAGCAGTCATAAGGGGTGGGGATGTGACATTGAAACTCCACTCCAAGTTTTCAAAGTGTTCCACTTGCTGATAAAGCAGAAAATTGCTACTCACCAACTCGTCCAGCGTTTCGTATGGTAATGGTGGCGCAGGAATGGTCAACCTGGTGATGTTATCCCCTTTGTAGATGTTACTCAACAAAATCCCCGGAACGGCCAAACTTCCGTAAAGCAAGAAGTGAGATATTCTGCCCTTCAGTTTAAGACACCCATTCTGAGATTGTTCCACAAGTATGGCGTAACCTCTTAATAAAATGTCTATCGAATGGTTTTCCGACCAGTTAAGGACCGCCACTGTAACAAAATAGAACAGCAGAACGCAACCCCATGTCCATCCATCAAATACTTTGTAAAAAGAGCTGAATGAGAATATCCCCTTATTTCTGCGTTTCCCCCCGCAACTTACAAACCTAAATGGATGGAATTCCTCTGGTAATAAAAAGCCTGGTTTCGGCGCTTCTGTATAAATCAGCACTGGCAACTGGTCAAAGTTTTTCAAGATGTACTCCTTACAAGGGACATTGTTTAAACGTAAAGAACCAACTTCATTTTTTGCAGTAAAGGAATGGTTGTCACAGATGATGCTGGATAAAGCTTGATTCAGGTAAGAGATAGCATAACTACGATCGTCGGGATGTACTCCCCCAAAATACAAGTTGTGACCAGTTAGTTCGTTAAACTTTTTTGTGTCAATATCCAGCCATAAGTAATGCCAGGGATGCGCTACTATCCAGAGGGCACTAGAAACTTTATGGGAGTTTAAAATACTATCCAATTTTACTGTAGATAGCGGAGACGCGGGTAACATGGTGGCGCTGTAGAGTTGACACCAGTCACAATACCGACACAAATGAAATATTGTAGATAGAAAAATCATTGACACGTCAAAAATACTTGGGGAATTCAACAACTTCTCTGTTGTAGTGAAAACTAGTAAATCCGCATGAAACTGAAACCTGTGTTCCTGGTTTTCATTCAGCAAGTTTGAATATTGATTAATCCATGGCGACAAATCCTCTAGCAATACTTCTGCAAGGGGTGGTATGATCAAAATACAGTACGTCTGATGCGGTTTTCTCTGGAAGTAGTGTGTAGTCATAGGGTCAAATTGGGATTTTCTTCGACCAAAATTTATATAGCTGTCGGGTATTCTAAGCATTTGCCGCTCGGTAGAGCGGTCCAAGTAAACCCATTCATTGCTTGTTCCATCGGATTTTAAAGGTGGAAAGATGAAAAATTGAGCAGTGCAATACCACCTTTTGCTGGTGGTTGTAAAGTCCTTTTCCATGGAATCGTTGAGATTATAGAAGCTATCAGTTTCCTTATCCAGTACGTTATGAAGGTTGTGTGTTGTAAATATAATGGTTATATTCTTACTATTAATTGCATTCACCACTTTGTATCTGGACAGGACGATCGGGGGAGTGGCTGGAATAATGATGTCATTGCCATGGTAATTTATCAAATGAATAAGACAATCTGAAAATGTTTGTAGCTGTAAATTAAGTTCAACCAATGATGGGGTACGGTGAGACGCGTCTGCGACAACTTTTACAGTAGAGAGAACCCCAAACATAGCAACAATTTTGTTGTTTGTCAAAAAATTTAGAATACGCATACTTGACAATTGTGGTGCTGCCCTAGACAATGAAGAAAATTAATTTGAAGGAGGCTTGACCGTTGACCGGGTCCATAACTTCCTGTGAGCAATATTGGAACTTAAAAAGGTGAGACAGCCAACATGCACTTAAGAACGTTATGAGAGCATTGATGTTCGAGATATCAGACAATAGTACAAGTGAACGGTGGATTTTTATAGTAATTTTTTCCGACTGTTGTTCACTTTTTGACATTAGGCGTCGGTGAATTCCCTGCTACCTTACCTGATGATTGTTCTTAGACTCACTATATACGGTTAACAGGATGTAGCTCTCCTGTAAAAGTAAAAATATACTTATTCTCCAAAGTCATATCTCGTTAGAAACCCCGTCAGTTTGATTCGCTTATCAGTGGTCAGTTGAAGTGTTTAATGGCTCATAAGAGGAAATACCTGCATGTTTTCCTATTGTTGTTAGTTTTAAAATATGTTTACAAATAGGGAACCACTAAAAGGTTTATGTTTATATTTCTCTCTCTACACGATGCGCACGTGTCAGCAAGAAGGCGTGAACGGAAGACCTCATACAAAATACAGGAATTGACATACAGTTTGTGCATAATAAATTAGTACCTACCAATATGAAACAATTGAGAATTCTTTAAAATATTTTGCTAGCTGCGGACTTGCGGAGACGAAGACCAAATTAAAGCTTTATATATAAGCTTTCTATACTTTAATACTCTTCTAGATGCATAAAATGAGAAAGTTAAATAAAAAAATACCAGCAAATTTACAGCATTTGAAAATATATACACAAAAATGTGTGTAAACAATAATTATCCCAAATATCGGTAATGTTCAATTGCTTATGGTTCCTTCGCAACTATTTATATTTCATTTGTCTATTTTTACAGTGTTAAAATTCATGTCAACTGGCAAGATGTGACTGGAGCCTAAGTGGCTTTTTTGGCGTTTACTTTTTATTTACTACACACAGCCCATTTCATTATTTGGCTTACTTGCAAGAAGCATGTCGGCATCTTGGTCTTTGTAGGTAACAGACTGCCTATTTAAAATAATATTTGTTCGATTTTTTAGGCAAAATTGACGGAAAATAGCATGTACGTGCACGCATGAATGTGATGGGGCGAAGAAGAAAGGATGATAAAAGAATGAAAGTTTCGATGTTGATGTTGGTTTACGCAGGAAAATGGAACAAACTATTTTGTAGTATATGGACCGTAAATGGGACATAAACAGTACCAAAGTAGAACAAGACTACTGGAGTAGTCGATGTGCTGAATGGAGTAGACTACTTTTACGTTTGTTTGTCATAACTACACGTGCCCATCTATTTGCCACCTGCCACCTGCTATACACTGTTGAAGTACACAACAACAGCAAAGTAATTAAAATGTTGAATGTAGGTGCAGCCATGGAAACGAGAGGAATTTTAACAGTTAAACCGTGGGAGCACCGTAAAGTGTACACGTTTTAACGAACTGTTTCCCTAACATTTATTCAGGAGTATTTGCGAATGTGAATAATGACCCCAGTGGAAACCATGCGTTGGTACAATCGCAGACAAAATTACGAGAATTGCATCACAGCAGCGCTTATCATTCTGGCGGTTGTTTTCACAGTTTGGTTGTGCTGCATCTTTTTGGAGTGCGTACTAGCGCTGTTGAATTGTCTGGAAGGAGACAAAGAGACGACAGTAAGGAAGTACAAACCAGGTTGTAAACCAAGTAAGTTTACATATAAGTCATTACAAGTGTTCCTTACAGTTTAAACAAATGTTATGAGGTTTAAGTGGGCGTTTAAATTATAATAAGTCATTACTAATGACAGTACTAATTGACTGTAGAAAACTTGCAAAGTTGAATAAATTAATCATTTACATTTTGTAGGCTCCCGACGCACGTCCATTTTCACTATTGGCTTTATCAACGCGAGTGCATCCACCGAGCAGAATTTGGAGGTTACAATAAAGCCCGACATTGTAATGGATCTAGAACCTCGCCTGTGAACCATTTAATAATAATTTGAGAAATCAAATGTAACTTAACTGAGCAATCAAGTGACAAAATAAAACTCCCAGCACATGTACTTACTTGTGTACATGCTGTATGGTATACATACCTAGAACTAAAAAAGGCATGCAATATGCAATGCATATTTCATGTTTTCAATTTTCGCATTTATCATTGATGTTAACTGTAATGAGAGTAGTCTGAAGAAAATTAGTACACGTGCCAATTACAAAGCGCGTTAACTCCATATACGATGCAAGTGAACGGATTGTACAGTTTAATTTATTCACTCCAATATACACAAGGGATAAGGTAAGTATGTATAAAAATTATTTTGTTAATATGGAACAAGACAGTCATGCTTTCTCCTATATGCATATTATCTTGGTGCATTTGAAACACTATAAAATGTATTCCTTGGTTTTCACAAATAAGTAGAAATTATAAAAATTCAATTCACAACGAAGTTTTAACAGCATTGGATATACTGTTCGTTCCGTAATGGTAACGGGGGTTTCATTTCATTCTGCATAATATCATTATCAAATTATATGTTCAAGTCATTTTTAAATTTCCTTTGGTTAAATTGGCGGTGTCCTAGGAAACAAGGATATACTATATAACTGGTAACTACAAAAGTATTCTATCCTATTCAGTTGTTACTTGTTACGTACAGTACAACGTAGGAAGGAAGACATAAAGTTTTTTCTGTACTTACGTCGAACGCATGGCATAATTACGGTTCATTATAACGATTGACCAAGTAATTTCATTTCGTCGCCGAATGCGGAAATTCATTGTAACCGTGAGGTGAGGAGGTCAAAGATTTGTGCGTCTCTGCACTCGGTATCATAGTAGTCGTCTGGTAAACTTCAATCAACACTGTCCTATTGCACATTTTTCCTACTAATATAGATTGAAGACGTTTCGCAATTCGAATTATAAACTAAAATACTAAAGTCTCCGCCCACCCCATATAGCTTCCACACTCCACACACGTTGTTTTGTGTACCATGCCTTCGTTTCTGGTAAGTGAAGCCTTTTACCTCACCGAAAGGCTCAACATCCTTCACCACCCTTTGGAATGGGATCCACATCTCAAAGAATGGAAATACCGTCCATTTCGAACAATTATTCCGTACTACTTTTTCGGTTCCTTTTGTTCATTTAACGTCTGGCTCCTCTTTCTGGTGTGCCTATACTTAACGGCGTTAGACCGTCTAAACGTTGTAGGTCTGGAACTAGATCTATGCGTTACGTACATCCTTCTCTCAATTGAATTTCCTCTCACATTCATCTTGGATTACTTACTGTACCGTGACGGTGGGGATTTTGTGGTATTCGTCAATTGGATCGACGACGTCGTCTCTGAATGTAAACGTCTAACTTTAACCCCTCATAAGAAAGTAGATTGGCTGGGTTTGGCTACAATAGAAGTCGTAGGGTCATATTCAATAGTGATAGGCTTCGTTTTCCCTGCGTTGTTCGTTTACGGAAACTGGGATCCGGTTTACCAATTGTTGATAATGTGCTCCGACCTGTTTGACATGCCTTGGATGGAAGGGCTGGCAAGGAATTCGTATTTTAAATTGGTTCGTTACATTGTCGTCATTCTGTTTACCCAGCCGTTTACCATTAACCTAATAACCGACACTGCTGCCTTGATAGTTCTTTGCCGCAACATAATAAATTATTTTTGCTGGATGCGAAGTCGACGCTTGCCATTCTCTTTCACCCAAAAATACAAAGAAACTTTAGTTGCCCTCCAGATTGTGGAAAACTTTCAACGCAGCGGATTTTCGACTTACTTGACCATAGTATTTTTTATTTTTGTGGTGGGCTTTAACGTAGTCATTTTAGGAGTACGAGACCTCAATGTGGTGGTGCTGACCATGAGTGTGTTTATAGTTATCATGAACATGGTGATGACCATGTTCTTATTGGAAATAGGGTGCGCCATAGTCCGAACGAGTGGAGAAATCATCTCGCGTTGGAACAAAGAGATGATACGGGTTCCTACGAGGGAAAAGGCATTCATTAAAAAGAGTGTGGAAAGCTGCAAACCAATGGCGTTCAAAGTGGGGAGTGTCAACTGCAAGATAACAAGGCAAATGAAAATGGGCTACTTTGATGCTCTGTTAATTGATATCGTTAATGTACTTGTTCTTTGCAATGATATTTCGTAACTTAATTGCTTAAATTCTACTTATGTTCGTAAAATGTCTTTATGATTTATTAAACATTTTTATTTGTGAATATTGATTGGTTAGGATAGTATTGCAATACAAAGAGTAATAAACGAAGTGAAAAATAGCGGGACAGTAGTTTTCCTACAACTTCCAGAAGTAAGCAACCTATTGCTACAACATAACCTCCAATCAGTCCCACAAAAACTGTAAACATACTTCGATCTAAAATTTGCTCGTTTTTTCCGTATTTATTTGTTTTCACACTTCTTCTTTCAATCATTTTCCTTTCCTGTTCATCGTTAGCATAATGAGCACTGAAAGGCGTCCCTTTGAGTACATTCATTCTCGCCCACATTTTAATCCACAGCCCGGATATTCCCGTTTCATGAAAGATCGTTGCTCTACGTACCACCTGGGTGTCCACATTGTTGAGCACCTTTAATCCTCTCCAAACTCCAGAGTACAGCTCTTTCCCTACACCAACGTCCTCCCACTCGTCTACTTGAGGTAATTCCCGTAACAAGGCGGCGTGTCGGAAAACGGTTCCTTCCGACTCAAACACAGCCACACCCTGCTCTTTCCCACAAGCTGCCTTTAGTTTTTCAAAAACGCTAGATTCAAATTCAGTGACTGTACTTTCCAGTAGTTGCTGCTTTTTACTAGCCGTGATTAGTGGAGGGGACGTTACATTGAAACTCCACTCCAGATTATCGTAGTGTTCCTGCTGCTGATAAAGCCGAAAACTGTTGCTTACCAACTCGTCCAGCGTTTCGTATGGTAACGAGGGCACCGGAAGAGTTAGTCGGGTGATGTTATCACCTTTGTAGACGTTACTCAATAAAATACCAGACAGGGCCAAACATCCATAAAGGAAGAAATGAGACATTTTCCCTCTCAGATTCAGACAGTCCTTCTGAGACTGTTCCAACAGTATTGCATAACCTCTCATTAAAATGTCTATTAAATGACTTTCCGACCAGTTAAGAACTGCCACCGTAACAAAATAAAAGAGTAGAATGAAGCTCCATGTCCACTGATCAAACACCTTGTAAAATGAACTGAAGGCGAATATGCCTCTGTTTCTGCGTTTTCCCCCGCAACTTACAAATCTAAAAGGATGGAGTTCCTCTGGTAATAAAAATTTAGATTTAGGCGCTTCTGTATAAATTATGTCTGGTAAGTGATTCATATTTTTCAAAATGTACGCCTTGCATGGAACGTTGTTTAATTTGAATTGCTGATCTCCCAAAAACACAGTGAAGGAGTGGTTTCTTAAGAGAATACTGGACAAAGCTTGATTTAAATAAGCCACAAAATATCCTCTATCGTCCGGCTGTGCTCCACTAAAGTATAATTGATGACCAGTTAATTCATCAAATCGTTGCGTGTTAAACTTTAGCAGCAGATGTTGCAAAGGGTCGTAGACCTGCCAGAGGGCACCCCAGGATTTATACAAGCCTATGATATCATCTAGTTCTCTTCTAGATTGCATGCTATCGTCAGGTAACTCCTTTGGACTGTAAAATTGGCACCAATCACAGAACCGGCACATATACCACACTTTTGATATGGATACCATTGATACATCAGACCCATTTGAATCTCCCTCTCGGGGAAAGTAAGTTTCTGTGCTGAAAACGAGCAAGTCCGCGTAAAACTGAAATTTGTGCTCTAGATTTTCATTCAGCAGGTGCGAATATAGCTTTATCCAGCTTGACAGTAAATTCGAAAATACTTCTTCCTGTGGTGGCACAATGTAAATGCAGTATGTCTGATGGGGTTTTCTTTGAAAGTAGAAAGTAGTCATGGGATCGAATTGAAAACTTCCCCTTCCAAAATTTATGAAACTTTTTGGTATAATAAACATGAGTTCCTCGGTTTTGTCTAAGTAAGTCCAGGCGTTGTTACTTGTAATACTGGATATGGATGGAGGAAAGATGAAAAATTGCACCGTGCAATACCAGCTTTTGGTGCGGGTTGCTAAATTCCCTTCCTCAGGCTCGTCAGTATAATTGAAGTCAGTCTCCCACGCTCTTTGAAGTTTACCCGGTGTAAAAATTACAGCGACATTTTTATTGCTTTTGTCTTTTGTCACTCTGTATCTGGATAGGATAACTGGTAAACTGGGGAAAGTAACTACATCAACTCCTTGATAATTTATCAAGTGGATGAGACAATCTGAAAATGTTTGTAGCTGCAAGTCAAGTTGGATTAATGGGGCGCTTTGAGACACGGGTGCTACAACGTTTACTGAAAAAAGTATCCCGGTCAGAGCAACAATATTTTCAGTCAATGCTGCAGCCATTGTGTCAATAATTAGAAGCACGTTCCCCTTGTGTATAACAACTATATTTCAAGTTCAACGACAGTTCAGTTAGAGTAAGTTTGACGTGAGTATAAGTACTAAAGGTTGAATACCAACAGTCAGAACATTTGACATGCACTCATCCTTATGTGTATGACACATGAAAATTACGCGACGGTTTCGTGTTTACGTTGACGCATTTATTTTATTGTGTAGTACCTATCGACATACGAACGTTTGCGTAATGCATAATACCCAAGATTGGAAATATGTTGCGTTACAAATAACAAGCTTGTTAATTTGGAAGGGGAAACAGTTTTAAAAGATTTATCATTTTACTCTGTGTCAACAAATGAGCCACCAACACGAAATGCACTCATACTGGTTTGTTCCCTGATCAATAAGACTGTACGTCTTGGCAAATGTAAATATTATCACTGCTTGTCGTCATTCGGTTACCCTGTAGATATCCTTCATTTTTCTTTCAAGAGATTCTTCCTTCACGTTACGTTATTCATAAAATCATACATTTTGTGTAATCGTAATAATAATCAGGTAACAAGTAATGTTCACTGTTGGTACATTGACAACATTAACAACTAGTAGAAATCCTCAATACATGCTGGATTGAGAAGCAGTTCCTTTTAACGTGCACAAATTACAACCTAATAAAAAAGTTGTTTTTTTTCTTCGCAAAATTATATTTACATTTTTTTTATTATAAAAACAGTTTGTGCTAGAAAATCGCGGAGAATCAGGTGAAATGTCAATAGTGACGATCGTTCTATCGGGCTTTCGATAACTGAAAATTGTATTATTTGCTTCCATAAGAAATTTAAATTAAAGCAAATAAAGGACAAAATAAATATTAAGTATCCTTCCAACTATATTTTCATCGTCCATCAGCAACTTAGAATTCCATTTCGTAACACGGGTAAATATCAATAATTTTTTGTCACCTGTCACTCTAATCGATGTAAAACGTCGTAAGTATTATATCTTGGCCAGTTTCCAACCGTAGCTTCTTCAAAGGCAAGCAAAATGATAAAAGCTAATTTATCAACAAGTAAATAATTTGTTGAGGTATCGTATAATTCGAATTCCGCAGGTGGGATAGATCTTTGAATAATTGAATTATTACAAATCAATTAATTAAACACTTCAGGTTTAAATGACAGTTTCTGAAAACTTTGAATTTTATCACTATCATCGATTGCGCCGATGTCGAATGCTAGGCGGAGTTATTACCTCGATGTATGTATTCGACCTTACATACGACATATATAGGTACAATTAACAATACAATGCGTATATAAGTAAAACTGCCTATGATATAACTAATAGCTAACTTATGAATGAGGATCTTTAATTATTTATTTCACGTAGGCAAAGTTAGGCGATATGAGAATGAGAATACCGACAAAATTATAGAAAATGTGGGTCCAAATCATGAGGGGCCGAATGAAAATACCTTCGGCTGCTCAGTTTTATGACATCCCATTGCTCGATATAGAATTTTAAATTCTAGGAAACCACAAACGACCACCCACTGACTTTCCTTACGTATTAAATATTTACTTATGAATCCACTATATCAAATGTAATGTTTCTTTGTCGTGTTTTGTCACACTGAAAATTGGTCTTGCTGTTGGCTTTTACGTTTTATATCGTATTCACAATCCCGATATCCGACAGTTCTTCGAAGAAAGGCTTGGGGAAAGTATATTTTTTGTCTCTCATCTATTGTCTCTTTTTAAAATTCAAATTGGCAAAAATGTTAGTTTCAAACGGTCTTCTTCAAGAATTCTACTTAATTCAGAGTTCTTTCCAAAAGTTTCCTCTATCGCCACTTGCCACTCCGTACAATTTAACATTAACCAAAACAAGGAACAAATATAGTTTTGAATGTCACCCGAATTCCAAATTTTTAAGCAGCCACTGGCTGATTCATACAATAATTCTGGTGATATCTGTGTTTTGCATGTGTTTAAGAATCTTCCTGAACTACCATCCACAAACCAGATTAAATTACATTAACAACGCCATTGTGATGACCATGATGGCCTCGGTGGCAGTATTGACTGTACTTCACTACCGCAACATCCACATTTTTACTTATTTTGTCAATCAACTGTTATTATTTGAAAGGAAACACGTCCCAGAAACTTTGGAAGAGGTTCAATTCTGGAAGACTCACAAACTTTGTCATTTGGTTCAGCACTGTTGTGCCTTCACCCGATATATGTACCTCGCATCTAGAATAGCATACCCTCTGCTGGTTCCATTTTCTCAAGATGTGCCTTGGAACATTTTCCCTATTGTTATTTCCAACAATGGGCCATGGGTGTCTTCGACAATGTTGAAAATGGTGTTCTTCTTTTGTAACTATGTTTCGTATGGTTCAATGTTAGCAATGTCGTCCACAGCAACGCTTGTCAGATTTTTAATATCAACATTTTCTTTACAGTGTACTATAATTGCATTGCAGCGTCAACTTCAACAACTGCGCCCACGCTCACAAGGTCAAGACGTTTCGGGCAGCCTGGCTTTAAAATACAGACAAATTCAGCTGCTCTGCAAGTTATACAACGCTAGTCATCAGCATGCATTTTTTCCCATGTTTATTATTCTCTGGACATTTGGTCTCATTTTTAGTGCTTACGCTGTCGTCACACAACATTCTAACTTGAGTGGAATGTCGATTTCCACAATAACGTCCTTACTCCTGGTAGCGGTGGCAATTATCGGGTTCGGGCTAAAGTTGCCTGCAGGAGTGTATTCAACCAGTAAACGACTGCTGGTGAGCCGTGGCCCGGATTTGGAGGGTGTTAACTGGGGAATTTCCTTGGGAGGACGGTGGGCTGACAAGGTTACGCAGCGGGTTTTGGCTTCTTGTGCGTCTGTAAAAGTGGGATTGTTTTCCGCAAATTATATTGACCCTAACACACCAGTTATTATGATCAACTTTTGCATACAAAACGTTGCATCTCTGGTTTTATTGTGAACCATTAAATATTTCCAAACAGTGTGTTTCATTTCCTATAATTTTTGGCAATTGCAGTGTGACCTCATACCGTATACTACTTATAATATACATAGTTCAGTTCAGAGTATATTCATGTTGCTGGTAAGGTAATAAGTAAACAGGAAATTGACCATCTGATTTTTGGAAAATCAACAATATTGCAGCGTCTTTGCCTAAATGTTTATCAAGTACTACACAAGTAATTAAATGTAATACGTGCGCGTAAGCGTACGTAAGCGTTACTTACTAATAACTATAGTTATTGATATACATATATTGTGAGTAGTTAACTGTCGCATTACATTAAATAACTGCTGTTTACAATTGCCGTAATTCCATTAAATGGAAAATCTTGAAAAAATTATCTCATACAAACTATACATATATTTTTTTATTCATTCATAATTGACCCGTACCCTTTTCTATTTAATTAACCCCATGTTTACGCCTATAATACCTAACTACTACTAATTATTTTGTCTGGCTACATTATACATCATTTATTTAGAGTATGTCCGCAATTTGAATGTACGAAAATAAAAGACACAATCAATGGCGCCAATGGTGTTTCCGTGTTGGACCCTTTCCCCTATTAATAGGTAATAATTACCATAAACAGAAAAACAAGATTATGAAAACAAAAAGGAAGCGTATATACGGAAACGTGAGAAAATTATATACCTATTAAATATTGCGTCAATCTTGGTTGTGCAACTTTGTGTGTCACTTCCAGATCGATATTGACTATTGACTTTCTTCTAGTTCTGGGTACGAAGGAACATATTCGATTTGATCATCAACTGTACTGCGTCTTTCCTCTTTCCACGATAGTCAACTTTTCAAATAAATAAATTAAAAATGGAATCGTTACTTAAAAAGTTTTTTGCTTTAAGCTACTACGATCTTTCCATTCCGTACTCGCTTGAATGGCAGCCTGGCCTCCAAATTAGATTAAAAGTTAACACAAAATCTTGGTCGTATAAAATTTGGCTCGCGGCATTGTTTATAATTGCTTTATCTTCTGGACTATGTTGGGTATTATTGATAAAACTTACTCCTTCTTATATTGACGAGCATCACTATGATTTCACCGCAATTCACGGTCAATGGGCACTGGTATATCTATTAGGATTAGTACATCAGTTCCCCCACGTAGTGTCAACATCAGAAGTAACTCAACTGGTGTCAGGGATTGTCGGTCTTATTAACGATTTGGAAACCTGTAAGTTAGACACTTCAAAATAAATAGCGCCAGCAGCACGATACGTTCTTAATACTAAATTTTAGTAACGGTGAACTTTCTTTTTGCATAGACCACTTTGGCCCGCAAACATTTGCCCGATCACAGCGTGTCCGAGCTAATATTATGTATGCTCTTCTATTATATATGCATCTGGGATTTTTACCAGTATTATACACGATCATGTTATATTTCATGGCACAAAACTGGCAATTTGGCTCTTACTTTTACAAAATCGTCCTCTTCATCTTTCCCGACATGAAGGTGCTGGCAGGAATTGTGGGTTTTTGTTTCGATAATTGGTTTGTGTTTTACATCTGGGGCGGCATGTTTCTCGCTCTTCACATTAATCTCGCGTATATGCACACCTTTAAAACGGCCATTGTACACATGATGGCTAAGAAGTGGAACCGATTTCGTAGTAAGACCCGTTTGGAGGAGGAATTGATGATTTATTCTAAACTGAGAATAATTACTAATGTGTACAACACTGCCTTTGGTGAGACCTTTGTGCCCGGATTCTGCTCTCTTTTTGGGCTAATGACGGTTTCGAGTGTCTTTTTAACTGTGAAGCTAATGGGGAAAGGAGGATTCATTGTGACCGCTTTTGGAATCACAGGGGGTCTGTGTTGCGCGTTCCTGTTGGTTACATTTATTGGATTCACAGCAATGGTTCATGACTACAGTGGTAGGTTCAAAAGGTACTTAAAAACCAAAGAAGAGTACCAAAGTCGTTTGGCCAGAAGACAAATTCGTGCTTACAAAGTAGTGGCGGTGTCAAGTGGAGGGATGTATGACATTAGGAGAATAACTTGCTTGTCTGTTTTAGCGATTGTATCAAACATTTCTGGAACAGTACTGTTGTCAATTAGTATATAAAAAGTAGGGTTACAATTCTGTTATATGTATATATACGCTATATAAAGCAATGTTAAATTTCAGACAGAAAATCAAAGTATAGAGTTATGTATTGGACGATACAGAAAAAAAACTTATTCTTGACATGTTCGGGACTCACTCGTATGAAATCTCTCAAACTGCAAGTTTTACCTGTATTCTATTAGTCCTGTGTCCTCCACCAGTGGAAGGATATTTTGATGCAAAAAAGTATTGTCATTCTTGAAATTAAAAAAATGGCAAAACCCTTCCTGGTATGGAATATTACAAACTTGTAATTATAATATCGGAGAGTATTTACTAACTTAAGTGGGTTGCTCTTTTATGCATAAATGGAAATACTTGTATAGCTACCGCAACTCTTGCCTCAATTTTGACGTTTTACTACTCATCACTAGACTTTAGAAATATATTCAATACAACGGCCGAAATATACATGCATTTTTGCCCTAAAAATGAGAATATGCCCTCAAATATGCAGTTAAAAATAGTTCGTAGAGGATGAATAAAGCATCTTTTAATGAAAACTTGTTTACCTGTAAAAGAGTCTGACTTGTGCATGGAGTCGTAAGTTCAATTTCATCATTATTAAGCTTCAGATTCAATAAATTTTTGAGATAGGATTAGTAAAGCATGTCAAATATGTGAGATGACAATGACAATTCTCGCCACTATCTGTTTATATCGCTCTACTTGAGATTTTATCTTTTGTTACAGCCTGCAGTTATATACATGAATTATGCCATTCTGTCTCATCAAGCCATGCTGTAAAAGTGTTTGTTAGCAAATTATGACTGTCTCAAAGTTGATTTAAAAATAACTTATTTATCATGTAATAGGAATGTAAAAACAATCAGTCGGTAGGATTTACAGATACTTAATGTAATTAGTATTAAATAGGGTACAAGCGGCTCCTGATCCCTGGATATTTCACGTTGGAGGGCTCAAGCAACAATTCAAACAAATATTTACAACAGCAACAAACAATTAACAACATGCCGAAAACAAGCAAAAGTTTTCAATACGAGGTTCGTATTTGTAGTTGGGCATTTTCCCATTACGGCTTTTAAATTTAATTTTTTGCATCAAATTATCTTTTTTTTTCCTCTAGAAACAAGGCTCGAAAAGACGCAGAGGCAATCGGTCTAGTGAGGTGAATGATAACAGCAGTTCTGAAAGCAAATCATGTTCAAAAAGTGGTTTGGTTAAAGTAACCAGTGTAGACAATGACGATCAAAGTCAACCTGACAGTCAAATGTCTTTAACACAAATTTTCGATAACATAAAGTCTAGTATAATCCGAAACGAGAGTATTGACGTCATCAACACCCAGATCGAACGCAGTTCGTTAGCTAAGCAGTTACTGGAAGCGAAAGACAACCAAGGGCACAACCTATTACATATTTCCACGCAATTCGAACATCTAGCAGCTATGCAGTATTTTATTGAGCGAGGTATCGACGTGAACTCCACTGCAAATACGGAAGATAGCACAGCATTACACATTATTCTGTATTCTCAAAAAAAGAACAACACTTTTGTACAAACCATTAAATTGTTGTTGGAGCAAGGTGCAAATTTATACTCCTTTGACGAAAAAGGTAACACATTTGTGCACCTGCTGCCCTACTACTTATCTCCAGATTTGTATAACGACACAGTTAAGTTACTGATAAGCCTCGGTCATGAAAATATATTTCACTGGAAAAACAGCCTGGAACAGACTCCGCTTCACCTGGCCGTAGAAGAGTTAGAATTGAGTAAAGCCACCTTACAACTTATTTTAACATCTTGCGACTTTAGTTTCAATACGAAACATGCAGATGGGAATACTTTGCTTCTTTACGCTGCAAGATGGGGAGGAAAGCGAACAACTATGGAAAACATTGTTGACCTTGGAGGAGATTGGATGATGACTAATGATAGGGATGAAACGGTACTCCACCTGGCCGTTGAAGGGAATAACTTTGATGCGATACACTACTTCATCTCCTTGGGAGCTGAGATTAATGCTCGAGATTGTTTGGGAAGGACACCACTTCATCATATTGAGTCACATGAAACGGAGAGTAAGAAACACTATGTCAAATTGACAGATCTTTTGTTAGACCATGGGGCGGACATTTACGCCACTGATAACTATGGAGAAACGGTGGCGAATGATTTATTCACGGAATCTAGTAGAGAGGATTTTACAACTTGGGCTAGATTTGTAATTAGTAAAGGACATGGCAAGCTGTTTCAAGTGGCTGCAACAGAAAAGAATTTGAAACCTTCAAAATAAAAATGACAAATAAAATTACTTGTTTATAATACTTGCAGTAATGCGAGTAATTAAAAATTCAATTATAATTATAAAGAAACAAAATACAAATTAATTTGCAAAATATAACCGCGTAAACAAATGTCTTACCCACTTATCATTATTCCACTGTTTTTCTTAACGACCCTAGTTATTGTATGTACTTTTGCCTGTAGAGCGTATATTGAATAAGATTATTAGTGTAACATGGGCTAATGCAATCTTCATAATGCTCTATTTATCAATAGTCAATATAATATCGGGTCCGGGTCATCGACCCTAATTAAAATGTAAATTTTAAAAACGAGTATTCACTTGTAAGGTGTTCATTTTATCGTACGCATTTCACCTGTCCAAGAATAAATGTTAAATTTCAGTTAGTTCTTAGATATTTGGTTTGTATGAATTTTATTCGGCTAAAGCTACTGATATGTGTATTGTAGTGGTCAAATTTTGGATAATAATGTTGACCCTGAAATGTTTAATTTCATAACGTGCCTTATTTGTTTGTTTCGTATCGTTTCGTACACTGCAAAAATTACACTGTACACGTTTATTTATACCTTGTATATATGATTTATATGTATGCTTGCAAATAAATGTTTAATTAATTAAAAATATTATATAAAAGTCGAACGCAGCATCACCGATCTAATTGCATTCCAAGTTTAATTTCCCTTTGGATTAATGTATTAATTATTAAGGCTTTCATGTCATCTAGCGAACGGAGTCATTAATTCTCTGTAACTGAACAAGCTAAACAAAAATTCATTCACTTTGCATTACAAAGTCACTTCTTTACACTTTTGTCCATGTTAGCATTGTCCTTGTGGGCAAGATTGCCAAGATTAAATAATATGTGCCATCAAATGTAATTCATTTTACAATATGGATAAATCATTTTTATCAAGGCATTAATTGTATATCATGAAGTGCAAGGAGGCGGTAAATTTGTTTCTGGCAAATTCAGTATGATAACTGCCACTGATATGCGTGATAGATAACTTGTAATGCATGCATAATCGACATTTATGGATCAATTAGAAAAGTATTTACATTTTTACGAATACATTGCGCGTATACAATTTTAGTCATTAATATCATTTTTGTACAAATCAAGAGATAAGTTTATAGTTGTAATCGTACGATTTATCGGTGCAATGCTTTTTTCTCATGTATGCATACTTTTCCGTTTATGCTGTAATAGTTTACAAGGTTGACGTTTTGCATTAGCGAAAATTAAAGGGAATAAAATTTAGTGAAATTCGCATTCATCAACATACACCTTCTAATTTCACATTATCCGCCTGTCATTTTGCGTTGGACATTCAAACCGTCACGCTTTCATAATCGCAATCGCAGGCTACAGATTTATTGAATTATATACTGAAAACAACAAAGGAAATGGTAAGTGCTTCAAAATTTTGTTCTTTTGCTGCATAAACGAAATTAAATTGTTCATTCTTTTTATTATTTAAAAATATTTTAAGGAAACTCTATACTCCATTTATCACTGGATTGCTCCTCAAAAATCCTCAACATGTCAGAGCAACAGTGAAAATGAAAATCAACAGCTTCCAGTATTCAAAACAGGCACTCATGATCCCACTGCTGCTAAAAAACTTGACTGCAACGCAAATTACACTTCCTTAAATATAGAAAATCAGAGGGAAATAGAAATAGAAGAGCATTGCAGTTGCAAACCGTCTAGGCAACCAAGCAGTTTGCCCAGCAGAAATGAGCAATCACCACCGCATTCCCCCACCAAAATTAACACCGTTGCTTTTTACCGTTTGAAATGGGCAATTATTACAAAAGCGGATGTTACAGAGATCAAGCACGTCGTTGAAACAAGTCCGGTGCCAATGTTATGGTTCGAAAAGGACGAGAGCGAAGGAAATAATGCGCTTCACTTAGCTACCAGATATGAACATTTGGAAGCTATGCGATATTTTCTCTCCTTGGAAAATTCTGTAGAGTTAGCCAATACAAAAAACCTTCAAGGTAATACCCCACTGCACTGCACCTTTTTATGTGCCCCCAAACTGTTCTCAGAATCACTGAAAATCTTGGCCGAAAATGGAGCAGATTTGAATGCGGTGATGGACGAACAAGGTAACACGTTTGCCCACCTGTGTGCCTCCCATCTGCATGAAAGAGAATTCGCGGGTTCAGTGAATTGTTTAACAAAGTTGGGATACAGCAAGTTATTTTGCCGCAAGAACGAGCTCGAACAAACCCCACTGCATGTAGCCATTCTGCGAAAGATGGATGTAGACTTGGAAACGTTAATGTTAATTTCGCACAGTTCCGGGTATGATTTCAACGAGCGGTGTGGTACGGAAGGGGATACTTTGTTACATTTAGCAGCCAAGTGGGGAGCCAGCAGAAAAAAGGTGGAGAGTATCATTACACTTGGAGGAGATTGGAATTTGAGGAATAATTACCAAAAGACGGTCCTCCATTGCGCCGTTGCGGGAGCAAATCTGGAGGTGATAAAATTTTTCATTTCGTTGGGAGCAGACGTCAACGCCCGAGATTTTCTCGGGAGGACACCTCTTCATCATCTTCAGTTTGTGAAGCAACAACTGGGCGAAAAGTTGGTGGAAAGTACAGATTTGCTGTTGCAGAATGGAGCTAATGTAATGGATGTGGATGACGGGGGAAGTACTATAGCACACCATTTGTCGGTGAAGATTTCCAAGAAAACTTATGACAAGTGGGCAAATCATATGAAAAAAATAGGAAAACAGGAACTATTTTCGTTAAAAAACAATAAAGGTTCTTTAGCCAGATTGAGTGAATAAAATGAAACGTTATATATATCTATGGTTCTATATCATTAAAGCAATGCAAAATTGCATACCAATTAGCCCACGGAGGAATGTGACCACATGTACAAACTCTGCTTAGTTCATCGGTCTATTAAGCGCTTGAAAATTCCAATTTTATACTTTGGCTTTAATACGTAAGCACTTTTCATCAGATTCTTGGGTTAACTCTCATACCTATTGGTATGCAGTGCGTACACTTGAGTTAAAACTTGGGTTTACATGTAGGTATAAATTGTGAATGTACATCATCTGACAGCATGAGTAAAGTATGATTGAAAAGTTAACGAGTTAACCTGAAGCTTACAACCAATGTTAAATTATCGCATGTAGTTATAATAATAATACAGAAATATATCTCGTCAGATGTATTGTATGCTTGTGTGTCTGCGTACCGGTAACTGAAAATTTAGGGTTTTCCAAACTTTCCAAATGAATTAGACAACATCTATTATGATATCAATTTTTACTGTAGATTTGATTCTCATAGTCAAGGAGACAGATAAGGAGTCCCTTCCTGTTAAAACTTTAGGTTTTGGAAACTCGAACAATTTAGAATTTAGAATTTACCCTTAGTA
>JAHZNE010006736.1:0-34331 GCA_027744055.1 Callyntrura sp. NNG-2020
GAGAGAGAGAGGGAGAGAGAGAGAGAGATGAAAATTCGCCAGAAAAGAAAGTGAATGATGGTGGTCACTTGACGTTGTAGATGCCACATCAGCATGTTAAGTACCTGCTGTTGGGAAAGCAAAAAATAGACGGGGAAATAGAAGAAACGAAAAGCCTTCTTATTGTCAGTGTGTCTGTATGTGTGTGTGTGTGTGTGAGTGTTATTGAGCGGCTGAGCGATCTCTGTAGAAATCCCTCTTCTTTAGGGCGAATGAACTACTCATTTCTCACATGAGTGAGAAAAGGCCTTTTCATCTGCTGGAAAATTGGCATTTCTCGAAATACGTTTTGTGTGTGTGTGTGTAACAAAACGATGTAATAGATAATATGCTCGAGGAAGAAATATTCAACTATTGCAACCGGGCTACACCTATTATTAATACAAGTTGACTATTATTATAGTATTTTTTCCATGGAAAAAGGTCTTCTGATATATGCTGCTGCATAGGCTTTTTTGTAAAGCTGGCTTTTCTTATCATCATCAAACCCGCCACGCTGTGTACCGATATTGGCAGTCTAAAACACACACACACACACACACACATTCACAAGTTCCCCCGTCATACATTTCCCTACTGAAGGGAATCATTTTCGCGACTCTAATTTCCTTTTCCACTTCAAGGTGGAAATTAGAGTTTGGAGGAAAAAAAACTCCAGTGGAGGAGAAGAGGGTGACGACAAGAGAGGTGAAAATGCAGAGGAAGGGAGTTTTTGAGGGAAATAAAAAAAGTAAGATCTAGTCCGTACTCTTGACACATACAAACACACACACACATATTATCCCAAATCACATTTTTCCCTTGGCTGTCTCTTTTACAAGACACATTTAACTCTTCCCTTTTTTTTCTCTCTCTCTCCAACTCTTCTCAAAAAATCTTCTTCGTATTTTTTCCCTGGGCATCAAATGATGACCAAACCTATTTATACGAAATGAGATAGAATGAGTGTGGAGCGTGTTTCAACGGAAACCACAAACCACCCACGCCATATCCTTCTCTCTCTCTCTCTCTTTCAACTACCCCGTTCCCTTCTTTTTCTCTTCCTTATTCTCTCACAATCATTCTTTTCATTTTGCCCATTTCCCTTTCAAACATCATCACCCAAAAACCCCCGAAATACCACAACCACCACCACCACCACTGCGCCATTATTATTAGCTTTCCTTTCTCTGTATCTCACTTTCTCTCTCTCTCTCTCCTTTCACTCATTCAGTCATTTATGTACATACATACACATTATACATATGCCCCTAATTTACCACTTTCTTCTTATCCCATCTTTTCCACATCTTACCTCGCTCCTATATTTTCACACTATTTATTCTCCCTGTCCCACTGCTGCCACTACTATTGCCACTCGTGTATACTGGTACACCTAATAATAATAGAAATGCCCTTATCTTTTTCTCTTTCTTTCTTTCTCTCTCTCTCATGCTTTATATTCACTTTTTCTCCATTTCCCTTTCCTTTTTCTCTTTTTTTCTCCATCATCATTGTGGTAAGAACCCACTAAGGTTACCGTGTGTAAGAATACAAAAGAAAGTGAAATGTAATTGAATTTTATGCGAATCCCTCATCAACTCTCTTATAAAAAAAAGCTCTCTCGCACCTTTTCACTTTCTCCCGACACAAAAAATGGGAAATGATCTCCTATCTTATGCTCTTCTCTCCTTCCCAATTCTCTTTACTCCGCACCTATTAATCCGTGTAACTATCATCTTTTTCGGGGATGCGTCTCCCAGAGTCAAGAGTATCCCAAACAGCCGAGCCTTTTTCTCTTTTTTTCCCAAACCCTTCCGTTGTGTCCCACCCAGCCATAAAGCTTAAAAACTAATGATGACGGTACCACTGCCCGTATATATATATATATATATATATATATATATTTTTTTTTATCGCCCGACGTGTGTGCGTTTCGAATAAGAACTTTTAACTTGTTTGCTTAATTTTTTCTCACAACTTGAAAGAAGCGTACATACTTATGTGACTTAAGAAACTTTTTTTTTCTTACTGGCTTGCTTCCTTGCTTTCTTGCTATCATAATAAACAACACAGAAGTACTATAATGACTGACTATAAGGGGGAGCGAGAGGAAATATCTCGAGTAAAAAAGGGATTAATATTCTCCCACAGATTTTTGTAGTTTCATCCTTTTCATCATCGTCGTCGCCATAAAAATCCCTTTAATTTTCTAGTATGCCTTAAGATATCGCCTCGTCGAAACCCAAATCAAACCTGCTGTAGCAAAGTAGAGAAATCAATCCTGGTAGCTAGTGAAAGTTATTGATTTCTTTGGTAGCATTCCTAGCCTTTTTTGGGGATAAAAATGGAAATTTGACGCGGTAACGCGTGTTATTTCATTAAAGTCGTTTTAAATTGGTTCGCTATCGGTTGTAGTCATCCCTCACACAATCTTTCGCACATATGGTACAGGAGTGGATGTACGGACAACAGGATAGTGACATAAAGACAACTTTTCTAATTGGCCATATAATAGAAGAGTTTTGTGTCTATTTTTTGTACAGTTTATAACCGTCTATTCTCTTGATGGGCTTGATGATGATACATACATCTACCTACGTATAAGCCATACAGAAAATTGTGCACTTTCCTTTCCCATTTTTCTTTCGGGGTTTGTGTCTGGTGGACATAAACTGGAAAAAATACTTTTTGCACAACTTGCATTTCATTCTTATAATATCGGATGGGAAGATTCAAGGCTGAGTCGGCTAGTACGGGAGGATAGATAGGAATTTTGTTCTTAAGGGGGATCTTTTGAATTCCGCTTTGTTGGGAAAGAATTATAATGATGCGGATGGTAATAGTGGGTGCACATTATGCATGCTACTATTACTCCTACCACAACAAAGTGTGCACGTCCCATACATTTGCATCTGGCTCTAAAAATAGACGAAATTCAGAAAACAAGCCGAGAAATTGAAAGAAAAGGGAGAAGAAAAAGTAGAAAGTTCGTTTCAAGAAAATAGGGTGGGCTCACCAGAATAAGCTAATGGGAGGATTTGGCACTGATTTAAGTAGCATCTGTACAGGGCAAATCCAATGCACGAGCAGTCGAAAGTTTGGTTGCAGGGTTCATGTTCCACTTCCACACATGTAGGCAATTCCACCTTGAGGGAGAGAGAGAGAAAAAAAGAGAAAATATTATTATTATTATTATTACAACTATATTAATATATAATATTAGACGAAAATTAGCATCCAATTTGTATATGATGTCGCTTTCTCTATATGGTTCTCCCACTTTTACGATTTTCACCTCGGCTAAATTTACCAGGAGCACCGGCTACACAAAACTTAAATGCGGTTAACAAACACACACACACACACACACACACAAACACACAAACATACAAACTATAGCGCTATAAATACACACAAGCTGATACCTAAAGCAAGCACTATTTTTAGCAGCATGAAATAGTGACGGTAAAAAATATATCCACGTACGTCATCATCCTTCTGAAATATATCGGTGTGTGACATGACAAAATAAAACTACCTATGTGCCTATATGCCCCTTCAGTCGCTATCTCTCTCTCTCTCTCTCTCTCTCTCTCATTCTTCACGCTTTCTCCGTGTTCCACTTTTATTGCGTCACATAGTCACACAATCAAAATTTGTTAGGGTGTGGTGTCAGGGAAACTAAAAAAGTCAAATTTGAATATCATCCTTTGAAGCACATGATCACGCATGGGTGTCTCGTCGTTGTCAGCGTCATAGTCATCCTCATCATCATGATGATCATCTAAAAGGCAGGAGAACTGCCACTATTAAAATGTGTTTGTTGTCTCTCCGTTAAAAGAATTTTATTGCCTGTTTCACAAATAAAAACAACTTTCTCGGAACAAACTTTAAAAAAAGAAAGACGAACTGGTTCATTAATTCATGCACACGACTTACCCAAAAACGTAATCCGCATTTATTAACTTATCTCCGTCTTGCAGAGTGGTGGTGGGAGCTGTTGTGATGGCGGTTATGCAGTGGATTTCACGTCGACCGACGTAAGTGTTCTAGAGCCGCACTCTAGCTTCCTACTAGGAGGTAATAAAGGGGGATTTGTTTAAATTTAATATTATCCTCCTTGTTTATATCCCTACCTACTTGAGAGAGAGAGAGAGAGAGAGAGTGGATATCCACTTATGCATATGCCACTCATTATATCTACTTTCACTCGCCGCATACTCCAGAATATTATATGTGGCGCTAGGGACGGATATATAAAAAAGAGCCTGTTGGAGTCAAAAACTCTTGTGACAAACTTTCACGATCCATCATTTTCCAAATTGTGAAGCCAACAACAGCGGGGGATGCTATAAACCTGAGACCGAGAAAAAAAATCTTCTACAAAGTGGCACTACCAAGAGGGAATAGAGACTGAAAGAGGATTCAGAATTCCTATTCGACCTTTTGTAAAAGTGGGCATGTAATCCAGGGTGGGGGAAAATGAGAAACTTTCTTTTTTGTTCACCTGTACCCTTTAGAATGGTGAAGGTATGCGAGTTTTAGATCATCAAGTCAAGCCAAGTGGTTTACAGCCAAATGAATTGTTGTCATGCGACCTCATGCACAGAGAGATAGATGCAGAGAGGGAGAGAGAGAGAGAGAGAGTTTACCCGCTTGATAAAAAATCTTTCCCCAAATTATATTTAATCCGAATTTATCCTCTCACCGATTCTGCCCATATACCGAAAAAAATTGCTCATTACTGGTAATTTTGTAGGTAGTCCTGCCGTGCGCCTCACAAAACACCTGCTGCCCTTAAGCTGTGCCATTTTCCCCGCGTCATTCTCCTAAATTGGAAGCGGAGCAGAGATTAAGGTGCTTCATCATAACACCAATTCCCCAGAAGCGGCGAAAGCGCTTCGACTTCCATTTTTCCCTCATTAAAATACCCACGGATGAAGGACGCTAAGAGGAGAGATCAACCAGCGAAAAAAAATAAACAAGGGGACTTTTACATTGTAACAGGTTATCCTAAATGGGAAAGCATCTCCTGTTTTCCTGGGTTTGATTTTTGGATAGTGGAGCGGAAAAAAATACTGAAACTTCAGCGACGTGGAAATTATTTCCTGATGTACCTAAAACAAATAATGGGCTGTTACCTTCATATTTAACTTTCTCTTCGGTAATGGGCTCCCCCTTTTTTATGCAAGAAAGAACCTCCTGTTCTCCCACCACCACCACCACCTTCGTACGATATTGTTTGACACGGGAATTGCATATAGGTACGTCCCCAAACGATGACATCGATGCCCCATGAAACTTTACCCAAACTTTCACTTTTTTCCTCTGAAACATGTTTCCAGGCTGGTGAGAGGTTATAACGGTGTTGTCATTTCGGGTAATGATAGTAACCTGTACATCGTGTAAGTAACCAAACTCCTAACGTCATGTATGTGTGTGGTTGTTTGGCAAGATCTCTGGTATATTCGATTTCCCCAGGGAGTTAATTTAACACAACGCTTTGTCCTGAAATAAATACATGTGCAACTTTTCCTCCTTCCCTACCACCGACCTCGGAACACCGCCGAGTAATGAGGTAATATTTAATAATTTCGGGTAGTATTTTGTGCATTTTCCCACGATTTATTGCCTTTTCTGCGAGAGACAAAAAAGGAAGTGGATGATCGAACCACATAAAACTAACCGGATCCGGTTTGGCACAAACCGCGTAGGGCAACTCCCTTATATGTCTCCGTTCACCTCTGGAAAAACAGGGAGTAATCTGGTGAAAGCCGGTCCACGGCTGATACATCAGGACGACCAGAGAGAAAGCACACACTCGTTTGAAATTTGAACTCTCTTCCGAGAAGGGCTATCTAGGTGCCAGGCACGTGCTAGCTTTTAGATGTACTTTTGTTGCACTTTTCCATCCCGGCAACTGCCTCCGGGAATACCATTCAACCAGATTGAATTTCTGGGGGAATCTCATGTCAATTTTAATCTGGTTTGCAATTCGCGCAGGGGAAATGTGAAACCGCATTTGGGGCTGACGATGATGATGATGCAATTCTCTCGCTTTCATCCTCTGCACTTTAATGTCTACTGCCTCCAGCTTTTCAATAGGACAATAATAGATACACTTATAGCTAGATTTGGGGAGCAACTTGTATCGCCACAGGTGTGTACGGGAAGTACAAAAGGGGAGTTTGTTAACTTTACCACCACAGCTGTATCCACTTTTTCCTGTGGCAACAAAAGGGAAATCAGAGGACCAGCGTGGTGAACAAAGGATTACAAAAGCGTGCACATGTGCATAGGTACGTCTCATTCAATTTCTCTTTTCCACGAAACGGTGTCTACCTAAAGTGCAATCTAATTATGAGCGCATAATTAAATACACATGAAACAAAGTTACCCCATCGTATTGTTTGCGTTTGATGGGGAGTTAGCTAACAATAAGGCTACCTATCCCTCCCTCTCTCCCTCTCTCTCTCTCTCCTTGAGCAAACAAGGTGGCTACACATTTTTTTTAGGACGCAAGGTTTTTGTGTCCTTTTGACATCTCTGGGAAAGTGTGCACCCGAGGTAAATGAGATCGACGATGAAAGGGATTTTATGAAACAATATCGCTGTAAATTAAAAACCGTAACCACCACCTCGGCAAAATATGTCAGGGTGCAAATTAGTCTTTTACAGGGGGGAATTCGGGGAATTTAAGGGGAAAAGAAGGGAAATTGAACCAGACACCTGCCTCAAAACGGAGGTTTTTCTTTCTTTAGAGCCACACACACCCGTAGTTCGCCCTTTGTTGGTGGGGAGGTTACGCCAAACCAAGGGAGTAAATAGAGGGGGAATAAACATACGGAAACCCGGTTTCAATTCAACTGGAGGCTAATCCGTAAAACATTGTGGTTAGAACACCATTTTATTGAGGGTTTTCCCGGAATTAAAAAAAAACAGGTGGCGAGTAATTTTTGCGGGGGCAAAATGTAAAAAAAAATCCGGGGACACCTGACCATCCCACAAAAGGAATCTGGTTCTGGCTACGCTATCCGGTTTTCATGATGACGGCGCGTGATGAAAAAGAGGAAGGGAAAAGAGGGACTCTCCAGGAAAAAAACGTCAGCCGTAGAGATTTTGATTGATTAGGAATATCAAAGTTGGGGAGAGCCGGGCAAAATGGGTTTATCTGCGTTTATTTCCTTCCAGGAGGTTGTATATATGGGGGTGGTGTAACGGTAATAGTTATTTTGGGGCGGAGAGGTTCCTTTCGGACAGAGAACACAAAGCGTGGTGTATAAATGTGGCTCTTTTTTTGCTGTTGCTTGTTTCCCTTCTCCAGTGTCTATTTTTAAAGCAATTTGGGTCATTTTGAAGGATTTATGGGAATCGCCCAGCAACGCGAGAGCATTTTGTAAAGTAGGCAACGACAAGATACGTACGTACGTTTTTTTTACAACTGTCACGCCAACAACACAATCCAGTCGTTTGTGTAGGACAAAGGACTACCCAGAGAATAATAACACAACAATGTGTTCTCTTTAACTGGGACCAAATTGAGGGAATCCCATTCATCGCCAGAATACAAAAACGAAATAGCAAGACACACACACACACACACACACACACACACAGAGAGAGAGAGAGAGAGAGAGAGAGACACATTTAAAAACTCTTGCTCGTTCACCGTTTCCTGCCTCCTTTCTCCCATTTTTATAGCGCTTCTCCGAAAGCGGAACAAAAGCTCTTTTTCTTCAGCAAGCTGCTGGCATGTAGTTTTGTGTGTGGTAGCCAGGCCACCACCACCACCACCACTTTTCCTCTGCTACCACTACTACTTGTGGTTTATTCATTTACTATCCTCCTCTCCCTAGTATCGTCGTCGTGGCGGATAACGAAAAAAAGAAAAGCTTTTGCGTTTTATTTCTTTTTTTTTTCTTTTCCCCCTTTCCTGCCAGTATGACTCTCCACTTTTAAACAGCAAAAGGAGAAACGGCAGAGAGAGAGAGAAGAGAGAAGAGAGAGAGAGAGTCGTAATTGTACCGTCCACCTACGCATGACTAGGCCATCTTTTCCTCTCCACCACCGTTGCCACACAGAGCGAGAGCAACATCAGAGAAAAAATCGCTTCTCTCTTCCCCCGCTTTCTCTCTGAACGTGTGTGTGTGTGTGTCTATTGTGTTGTGCAGAGATAAAGGGGGAAGTATGTATGTCTACCACTGTTCTGTCTAACCTTAACAATGATATAGGTACCAGGAGTACAATGTTGCATAAACGGTTACATAACACGTATACAAAATTTTAAATCCCTTTGCAAAAAATCTGCCAGTGCGGATTTAATATGGGTTTAAAATGGTAAAAAGAAGACTTACGTCTTTCTCCTCCTTTGCAGAGTATCCTGATCAGAGGGAAAGTTAAAGGTTGAACCTTCTTCCCCAACACCATTCACCACTGATAATAACTGTATATAGTGATTTCTTTGGAGGGGTTTTGGGGGAAATGCATAGGTTATGGCTCTATGTATGTGTGTGTGTGTGTGAGTGTGTCTTGGTAGAACATCGAGGTCAGGCATTTCCTGTCCAGGAAGCCAACGGGTTGCACACTTTTTGTTCGAGGTTTCCTTCAAGTTGAAACTGTACAAGAGGACAGCGTACAGATTCGAGTACGTATTTCTCTGAAGGATGTGTGCTCTCAGGATATATCCTTCTTTAAATGCAAAAAAATCTTCTTTTTTTGTTACAGCGTCGGCATAATGACTCCCGTCCAGGAATTTCGACTCGTCAAGTATCTACGACTTGACGAGGTACCCCGTGCCGTCTTTCTGGTAACCTCCACCAACAAGAGGGCCGCTCTCTGCCCGATATTCTCTACTGCTGTGTAGGTGTGAATTAATAGTAGCGGAAGTTGTACTCCCTAATTATTTCTTCTTGGGCTCCTTCTTTTTCCCCTTCATTGGCAATTCTGGGGAGATATTGATTCTTCTCCGAAATCTTCGGTCCAACTACCCGCCTCTCTCTCTCTCTCTCTCTCTCTCTGGATGCATGTACAACAATAGCAATATCTTTGTCAAGAAAAAATGACCGTTTGACATTTTTAATACTTTTATCCCTCCTTTCTCATTGTCAAAAGTACGTTTTTTTTTTCGGGGGAAAAATTTATTTTGGTGAGAACTCCTCCCGTATCGCTCTGTCTGGCGTGTCCACCCCCGCCTCCCCAATACACTTTTATACTTTCTCCCCGACTGAAAGCTACCCATTTTAATCCCTCTGTGAAGACCCCCAAACACTCTATATTGAGGAAGGTGAGTATTTGGAGTTACTTAAAACTCGGCTCGTCTTAAAATGTCATCAATTTAAGTGCCCGAAACTGGGAATTGTGCGCCAGCACATATTTTATCCTCCCGAATATAATACGATTGAAAGCTTTTTACTTCTCTTGATATCCTTGTCGACTCCCCTGCTGCTGGAAGCCCTGGCGGGGGAGGTTTTGTCGTTCGGGGGAACAAGTGAACAACACTGTATATCTTTTAAGCTTGAAGGGAATCTACTTCTTGGAACCAACAAACAGGGGATGACGGTCATGATTCGGATGATGCAAGCAGTTTCTTCGAAATTAAGAACAGAGACAAGGGCAATAGGAGAGAGAGATGAAGAGAGAGAGAGTGCAAGATAGCAGACGACTATACTAGGATGCATGCATGCATGTGTGTGTGTGTGTGTGTGTAACCGTCAATGTTGAGTCGTCATCTCCTTATCTTCTAAAATAATCCAATCTGTTGTTGATAACGTCTTGTTCCTTTATCTCTGTTTCTTTTCTCCACTTTTTTTATCACTTTCCTTTTTACCACTTAACTTCTCATCCATCTCGTCATCAACATTACTATCGTCGTCGTCGTCGTCTTGCCCATGTTTTTATTATTAGTAGTATTAGTACTCTTATTGTTTTTTATTATTATGGGCGCTTTCCTCCGACCTATAACCAAATCCCGTTCAATTTTACCGACGTCGTCGTCTGGTAATGGCGACATTAGCAAACTTTTTTCTCCTTTTTTTCCCCACGTTCCCCGCCGATATTAAGTATTTTTGTAGGGCAGAGCTGCCAAAGCGTTTCCATATATTACAAATGAGTTTTTATTCTTCTACACAACATATGCGACCGCCGCTGCTGCTGCTGCTGCTGTCGCGTCTACCGTCTACCCATCTCTACTCCCACGTAAGTGGAAGAGACGCGTCGACATTTTCTATGATTTTGCATCCACCAAAAAAGGGGTAATCAAAGTAAAGTAATAAAATGGTAAGAGGTTATATATAAGGTAGTATATAAAGTGGGTATCAATAATTTCTATTCTCGCAATCAGTCAACCGGAATATCAGCAGAATCAAGACTTTCTTCGGAAAGCGTTCAAATCCAAATAGAGGGAAAAGGCACACCGACAAAAATGAAGGCGGGTATTACATTAAAATTGCAGTTGGCACATTTGCATGCGTTTTTTGTATTCTGGAAGGGGGTCATGTAAGACTTACTGCATTTTTTCAGACACTCTGATTTGCCGGCCGTCCGTCCGGTCGACCGGGAAGAAAAGTTACTAACATTTTTTTGTCAGAGCTATAGTGTGGAGAACAAAGTAACCGTTAATAAACGCCCTGTTTATGAAGGTATTTGTTGTGGTGTATTATTTCTTATCTATTGTATCTATACAAGCTTATCACGAAGAAGGGACATGATTTTTTTTATATTGGTACTGTTTCACGTGTATGTGCCCTGCCTCTACTAGTTTTACTTGGAGGTGCAGGACCAGAAAATTGTTTAATTAATAGCATGTATTAGCGCCTTCCTACAACCCATCATAGATCTTTTTTCGAGGTCATTATTTCTTTTGTATTTCCCCTTACGACTTGTCGCTGTACAAGATATTATGGTTTGTGCAGTGAACCCGTCTTGTGGCTGTTTTACGAAGATATTTGAGTTTTTATGGGCGATAAAAAAATGAAAAAATAAAGGGGGCGTCTCTGTTCTGCATTTTTGGATAAATTTCAAAAATAAATATAACTATTACAACACCACATAACTGACATTACGATACCCGGGTTTTTATTCCCACTTTTACGTCCCCCAGTCCACAATATCCCAATCGTGTGTACTGTGGTAAAGTGCCAAATTTTTAGAAGCATCTCATGATTAGGTTAACTAAAAAAGCAGACCCCGGCTCGAATTAAGACTATCCCGGTATTTTTTTCTCTCCCGATTTCACTTGATCACCAACTGTCTGCTTGTTGTATATTTTCAGTGAATCGTGAAAAATAAAGAAGTCAGCAAAGTTAAAAACGCCAGTTTATTCTTTTCTCCCACGAAATTTGGAGAGAGTGAGAAAGATGGATGGATGGTAAATCTAATCATTATTCAAGCGCATGAATACAAGTCACGGAGCAACAGCAACAACGCCGCCAGGGCAAAAGAGAGAACAACAGGAGCAACTACTACTACTACTACTACAAGTACTGCAACAACAAGAGCAACAAAAGAAACGAAATGAAACAAAAATCGAAATCGCTTCACTGGTTAAGTGAAGTGTTTCGTGTTTTTTTTTGCTCCGGCATTCCCAAAAAATGGGTATCTTTTTGCCTCCGCGAGGGGTATACTGAATACCCTATAAAGACGACAAAATAAGGAATAAAGCGACTCGAGAATGAAAATGGGAAGATAAAAAACTAATATTATGCCTTTCTTCTGGGTTGTGGTATGGAAACGGTGGGATCACTGGAATGATAATGACGACGATGAGGCGAATGCGGAGGAGGAATCGAATGGGTTCCTACTTTTCATTCTGTTTTTCTCCCTCTCGCTCTCCTTCTCTACAGCTTCCTGACTTGGCAGTGTGCTCGAGAAACCGTTAACACGTTGGCGAGAAGTACCGTTAGAACAGTTATGTATATTGCTGGTATTGTAGTTTGCCGAAATGGGGACGCAAATAGGACAAAACGTCAGGAGCTGGGAAAATAAATTTTGTTGGCACCCCAGGTATACAGAGAGTAACCTACGGGGTAGAAATTTAGGGGAGTTACAGAGTCAAGAGGGAAACCAAGCGGGGTTGACCTTGGAAACCCAACTTTATTTTTGTAGCCAAATCAGAAAAAAATATTTTTAGAAATTTCTAGCCAGCGCCGACCATGTGACAGACAGACAGACAGACAACGGGATCAGTCAGTAAGACCAGTTTGATACCAAGGAAGTAGCGATTCTTAATAAAGCAAAAAAGCGGAATTTTTTTTGGATGGTTTAATGTATTATTAATATTTTCCTTTTCTCCAACTTCTTATTAATAATATAAGTAGTAAGTTAGTATGTGTGTGTGTGTGTATATGTATATGTGTGTTTCTCCTTGTTTTGGGTTAAAAGAGAAACAAATTATTGCATTCCCCTGCATTTCTCGTGTTTTATTGGATAATTTTTTCTAGCGAGGGACGCCGTAGTAGGACGATGATATGAGCTCTTTCCTGCGTGACCACAATACAAAAGTACGTTTTACGAAAATGACATGAAAAACAAAAAAAATACGCTGTATGAGATCAGACGAGTAGTAGACGGCAGAAAGGAAAGGAATAAAAAGAAGACGCTTGGAAAATTTATATACGGAGGGGATCTTATGGAAATGGAAGAATCAGCGTGGTTTTCCCGCTCCGCCAGCGAATTCTTTGACTATTTGTTTGGGTTTATTTTTGTGACGCTCTCTCTCTCTCTCTCTCTGGGGGATGGCAAATCATTTACATTTATATGTATGTGGAGCGTTAGACTCTGACAATGGATGGGTATAGACTGGGGAAATGAAGCAACAACTCAGAGAAAGCTAGGGAGAGAGAGAGAGAGAGAGAGAGAGAGAGAGAGAGAGAGAAAGCTGTGTGTTCGTTTGTTGGAGAAACGATAAGGGAAAACAAAAGAGAAAATAACATGGAACCTGGGCTAACTAAAAGGATGAGGTAGCTAGGAAAACGTTTTAGAGGTGGCGTGTTGTAAATAGCAACAGTGATGACGATTCCGGTGGTGTTACACGGTAATGACACATTTGCCACACGGCCTGTTTTTTTTTGTGGTAGCACGGTATGACCAGACAGAGAAAGGAAGTAAAAATGGTAGTTTGCAGCAGAAGGTTAGTTGCTTGTTGTCTCGGGGGACATACAAATAAAAGAGCGTGTCGTATACGAGTATGTGTGTGCTTGTGTGTGACTTGTTGTGTGGAACATGTCTACCTCAACTAAAACAACGGAGGGCGATGATGATGATGATGTTGATTCCTTTTAAAGTCGGCTCTGGCTCCAGGAAGAAAAAAGGGGGGCAGCGTGCCCTGCTTGGTATAATTGTCGCTGGCACACAAAAAAAGTTGTAGCACGTATGGTGAAACGCACACAATTTCCTGTTATGTGCGGATTTTCTTTTAGGAAGGAAAATGGAAAATCCCGACACTTTTACAGACTGCCACACCGGAAGACAACGGTGTGGCCTCCGGTGGAACAAAGTCACCCGAGGCTATTTAACAATTCAACATCTTGCAAGTTCAAAAAATTGCTCATTAGTGAACTACAACTTTTTTTGGGCGCTGGTGGTCATCGGGAGAGTAGTTTTCTGGAAAACGTTTCTCGTGGGAATCCCCTGATGGGAGAGAAAGCGGGTAAAGAGGAAGTCATTTCAGTCAATTTTTGGTTTAATAATTCACAGTAAAGAAAAATTTAAGGGGTGTCTTAAAACCTCTTTAAAATGGAAATTCCCTGTAAATTACCGCCTATTTTACTCGTTTCTCTCTCTCTCTCTCTCTCTCTCTCTCTCTCTCTCTCTCTTTAGCAAGTGGTTCAAGGAGGAGAGACTGAGAGAATTAAAAAGAGCTCCACTTTGACCACAGTCCTTCAATGGGCAACTAGAACGCTCTTAACATTTCCGAAAGTGTACAAGAGTCAAGTGTATGCCGTCATCTGAAGCCTTGTTATATCCCTTTTTCCCCGTTGTAGCTCCAGAGAGTCACATAGTAGTCGTGTCGTAAAAGTAATGGCAATTTTAAAACAAAAGCCTGTCTCGCTAAACTTTCTCTCGAGAGAGGAAAACGATTTTAAAAGAAAGCCTGGTTGTTTTATTGTTCCCCAAATGGGAGTTCCATGCGTCGTTGGAAAATATGAAAATGGAAAAAGCCCCATCAACACAACAAGAGCAACTACAAGAGCAACAACAGCCGCGGCACAGCTCAAGCATGGCAATAACAAGAAGAAGAACAATAATACTAACAATAGCACTTAAAAACGAGTTTTGAAAAACTTACCGTTTGTCGTAGAGGATTTGTAGAGTACTTGGACAGAGCAGACGGGGAGGAGTCCTCGTTCATGGTGGAGTCTTTGTAGTCCCCCGTATTAATAATAACGTTATTATTATTATCAATATTTGGGAAGAGGGCTGCTGTAGGATTATCTTGGTGCATTTGCGACGGGACGTTTTCACTCTCAAAGAGGCTGTCCAGCTGTTGCTTATCATTTGTTTCGGCTAATATGTTATTGTTATTATTATTCTCCTCGGCCCGTTTCCCAAAGTAGTTTGAGCGTATGAAGGAGGTACTCTGATCGGGGGGACTGCCATCACCTACGTCGCTCCCACCATCACCACCACCGCCGCCGCCACCGCCGCCCGCTCCACCACCACCACCACGTCTGCTGGAAGATGATGAAGTTAAAAGCGGTACGGGATTAGAGAGGAATCTTCTTTTTTGAAATGGTTGGTACTTTCCTTGCTGTGGCGGCTGCTTCCACTGTGTTTTGAGCACAGACAAAGGAACGGTACGTCTCTTTGTCACACCCAGATTACGCTGCCTCATCCCTGCTGCTTCTAAAATATCGTTAGCGTGTCCAAATCGGATTTGCTCAAACGGCGTCATTTGTTCTACAGGCTTATTTATTCGTCTTCCATCTTGTCCTTCAGGCGGGGAATAAACGATCCTTCCGTACTCCCTCTCGGTGCCACTGGAAGAGGACCCGCTGGTGCCCCTCTCCCGCATCCTCTCGCCGGCGATCATGTCTCGTAACTTTTGGAAGCTGGACTCTTTCGCGGGTCGGCGAGGGGGACTGTAATGTACAATGGCGGTGGCAGGAGTGGTGGTAACTTCTGCCATGGCCACCATCACTGGGGGGAGTGCTCCGGCGACCGGTCCAAAGACAATACGACCTTCGTTAATATTCCCATTGTTGGTAGCGGGTGTCGTGGGAGTGGTGGGGAGGATGCTGCCAAAATCCCCGTCACCTCCCGGATTCCGCAACCTCTCCCGAACTATTTCAAAGGGTTTATTCCGGTTTCTTCCCGCCCCCCGCTCGTTGCCCTTGCTGGGCTTGTGAACCACGCGACCATACAAGTGATTTTGAGGCCGCATCGGATTCTTAGACCGACCTTTCCCTCCGATCCCAAAGCTAGAGAAAACCGGGTTACGAGGGGGCGCTGGGAGCATCTCCAAAAATGGGTTTTTTCCAAACTGAGGAATCTCGTTCGTCAACTCCGCTCTTGATTGCCTTTTGTAGTAGCGCCACATGGCCCGCAGCTCCTCGCAGGTGGGCTCATCCGAAATGTCATTGGTGCCGACTGCTGGGATAATCTCATTCCCTGTTTGCTTCAAACGACGCTGCTGCTGTTGCTGGGCTTGAATTTGCTGCTGCTTCATGGAGTACGATGCCTTGTACGACGGCAGTCGGTGGAAACCATATCCTTGTTTGCTGTACCCCACTGAGTTGTCTCCCACTGACATCGCGTCCCCGAGACTTACCGTTGTTACCAACATTATCGTCCACAACTGCATCTTTGTGACCGTGGTCGGCTTCAATCCCTTCGTGGCCCGTTTTCTTCCTCGTTGACAAGCCATTATTACCACCCAAAATATTCCCCACCAATTTTTCTTCTACTTTCTCTCTCTCTCTCTCCCTCTTTTATATTTTCCTTCAAAACAAAACACTCCACCCACTCAACAACTGATCCTCAATACTTAACTACAATATCGAACGTATTTCTTCTCTCCGTCTTATCCTTCTCTCCTCTCTACTTTTCCCTTTAAGAGGCTTACACTTTTAGAAGGATAATGATCAAACCCAAAGCAGGCTGTATGTATGTATCTCCGTTTCTCTTTTTTCTTTCTTTCTCTACTTTCTCCTCTTTTCTATTTCTTTTTCCCTTCAACCTTTTTCTCTTTTTATTACAATTTTCCCTCTCTCTCCCGTTCTCCTGACAACGTTGTACTTGTAATTTTTTGAAAGCACTCAATCCTCTATGTCCGTCCTCGTCTTTCCCCCGTTAAACAGTCTGACAATAATGTATGTGAAGTTAAAACACTTCTCTACCCGCACATCTATATATATATATATACTGTCTTTATTTATCTTTTCTCAATTCGCCCCTTCAGCTCACCCACCGCTATTTCCCCGAATTCAATTTTATTCAATTAAGAGCCGAATGAGAGCACTTTTCTACCAGTGATGACAAGTTATCACGAAAAGTCTTCCCCTTGGACACGGTACTTGTGTGTTCCCCGTAATTGTCTATTTGGTCTATTTTTAGCGTCCTTACAAATAATGTGCAAAACTGCGTAGTAAATCTGTCGCGTAGTATTGTCAGTGATATGACGGGAATGTTTTCACGTACAAAGAGTGTTTGTGATTCCTTAAATATTAAACGGCATTTGTAAGTGTAACTTTTATCAATGTTTACGTAATAACAATAGTTCTGCTCGTAACAGTAGTGATTATGCTTCGGATCAACTGCTCTTCACAAGGTGGAGGACGACGATATTAAATCGAATTATTATTCCTCTCGTTTTCCCAGGAAAAGTATTTTCTGCTGGATAGTATTATTATTATTATTATTATTTTTAGTATTATTATTATTATTATTATTATCTTCTGCGTTTCTGCTTGTTCCGCTTTCTAAAGTCTGATGCTGATGATGACGACAACGACGATGATTTCGATGAGGTGAAATTAAATGTGAAAGTCAACTTGTTTTTTTTTCAGTGATTCCCCCTAAATTACATCCTGTCGTTATTTTTATCTGCTTTTGTCAACAACAATCCCCTCTTTTTTCGCTGCTCTGACGTGGAGTTGATAGCAGATTTGTGTGTAAATCTCCTTTTCTCTGTTCAAAATCTGTATGTAACTAAACAATAATAGTAATAAGTATGATTGATTATGTTGCTTTTGTTGCTGATAATGTTGTTGTTGATGATGATGATAATGATGATGATGATGATGATGATGATTCTACGCTGCTGTTGTCGTCCTTAGTATTACTCTATGCCTGTTGACATTTTCAAGCTTCACCGTGTACAAAGTATTGTCGTCACTGCCCTGGTTCTTGAGATATATCTATAGTAAGTTTTTGATCAACTGTATATTATTTTGTGCTTTCTCCTGCTTTCTCCCTCTCTCTCTCACTCTCGTATTGTTACTGTATACTCCACAGAGTAATAAAAGTGTGGTAGTAGAAGGAGATCGGTAGTAGATGGATAGATTATTATTGTCCCCGGGAACAATTTAAGCTTTCATATAAACCGATGTTAATGTTAGTACTCGGTGCTGCGACAATAATTTGTTGTAGTCACTAGGGTGATGATGACGTGACGCGGAATGATCTGAGAGTTAATATGTTTGTAGTTATTATCGCTCGGAAGACTGTCTGCGAGAAATATAAGAAGGAGTAATCTATGTTGTTTATCTAGCTGACGATAAGGATGATGATGATAATGATGATGATGATGATGATAGGGTTGTTGTTACCGTGGCTATTGTTGCAGAGCTGCGGGAACACGTCAAATATTCGTTCCTTGGAAGAAGGTTCCTGCTCAATCTACTCACGAGGAAAATGACTGCTGCTACTGACAAAATGGTTGATTTTGCTGTTGTTTTCGGGTAGAAACAGGATGTCATCTGGCTCATAGCGAGGAAGAAGGGACTTTGTATTTTTAAACACTACTCGTACAAAAGTTTGAACAATGTGGGCCTGTTTTGCTTTTTGTTTTAAAGAGATATGATTCTGTCACTTGTCTTGTCACCAGAACTCCACAACATTTTGAGAGAACGGGAAAGATGATAATGGGAAGGGGGAGCGCACTCCAAGTTGGGTACTATAACGGAGTTCTATACAGCAGCTCTTGTACCCGCTGCTTGGCTGATGTCGCGGAAACAATTTTTTTCTCTGGGGAAGCGTTGGGAATGATATAACGGGGTCGATGCTGTTCTTTTGAACAAAAATGTTGCTGATGATTACAATTCTGATATTTTTAACTGTACCAGGGCACCACCGCGTTGTAGCCAAGTTATGCGGTAAAGGTGATGATGACGACGATGATGATGATGATATTTAATTTAAAATATTTCGGTGAAGCTGTCTCTCCTCTTGATATGAAATGATGATGATGATGATGATGATGTTGTTGTTCTTGATGATGATGATGATGATGATGTGTGCAAATTTTGTTATGATGACAATATTGATAGTAAGTGGACTAATCCGTTTTGGGGGATACATATAATGACTAACAGTGGAGATAATGACGTTGATACTGATGCTGATGTGGGTAATGATTCTAAAGGCTCCTCTTCTTGCCTTCGTTCCTCACGGGAAGGAATTCCTCTGTGGAAGCACAAAAGAATAAAAGTCAGACATGTAACGTGACAGACTTTAAAGAGCTTAGAAAAATAATTAGGTTATTCGTATTTAATCCGACCCAATTCCCCATATCTAGTTAGATGCAAGCCTACATGGATTTTCCTTAAATCCTAGTCATTCTTTGCTTGTTGTGTGAGTGTGAGTGTGTGTGTGTGTGTGCGTTCTGGAATGTAATTAACATTTACAAAACCGTTTTCCCCCACAGTGTAAAACGGTTCTCGCGTCAGGGAAAGCGACACGGCGGGCCAAAAGGAGGCCGAACGTGAAAATCGGAAGGGGCATAGGAACATAAGTGTGTAATAGGCTAGTAAAAGGAATGGTGGTGGAAGGGCTGCCTTGTTCCATTCCATTTTGGTATAGAAGTAATATTAAGTGACACGTTGAATCCCGCTGGTTTCATTCACATTTTTAATCGGATTATTCGAACCGTGTCGAATTTTTCTCCGGAACTACGACGACGACGAGAGGGACGTAGCTGAGTAGATAGGAGGAAATGCGTTTAATTCAGAAAGTGGGAAAACCGAGGAGTGTGGCTGGCTTTACTGGGTGGAGGCAATTAAATATAGGGAAAATGAGACTACTAATGGGGGAATGCATGTACGCGGGAAATTTATGTTTGTTTAGGTAGTCTGTGTTGTGAAAAAGTTACATTGGCCGTTCATAAAGGCGGACAAAAAAGGCCCACATGAAATTATAGCAGGGGAATGGTACAGCTAAAAATACATACAAAAAGAAAAACAGCGAGGAAGGAGGGGGAGAGGGAGGGGGAGGAGAAAATCCAAAAACAGAGTTTTTTGGCGGTAGAGCATACATAGTTATGGGTATGGCCTTAATGATAAAATGTATGTAGTAATATTGTAAGTGTTGCTTTGATACAAGAAGGGAGACGGAGGTGATGACGTGATGCTATTTTTAGAACAGACTCGCACACATACACGCGGGGAGAGGGAGAGAGAGAGAGAAAGGAGAGAGATAGAGAGGGAAAGTGAGCAAGTCTACAGCAAACGATGACGACGTCGGGTATAAGGTTTCATGGAACTTACTTTTTTTTAGATCAGATAGGAAAATGTAGTATATTTAGCAGCTCTATAAAATGGGCGATTCATTGAAAATCTCCGTTTCTCTCACCCGGATAGTATGCGAGGAAGAGAGAGAGAAAGAGAAAGGGGGGAGGGTGTATGTGTGTGTGTGTGTGTACGGGAGAGAGAGAGGGGGAATATCATCATCTTTTTTTGACTGGATGGAGGAATGTTGCTGGTGTGGAATGAATGAACCAAGTTTTTCACTCAGTGTCATTCTTGCTCCTACAGCAGCACGTACACACACGGACACACAAGATGAGAATGTTTTTTCATAATAGGAAAAAGTACTGAAAAAATATTGAACGTGAGGAAACGAGAGGAGAAAGGGGCGGCTCTGGGAATCAGTATAAACTTCCTTGTCATGTCTCTTTCGTTTTTCTCTTCTTTTGTGTGGTCGTGTGTTTGTTTCCTTTACTTTTCTCGTATATAGAATCATACCTCTCTCTCTCTCTCACTTTTACCGTTGTCCTTCCGTAAACACACACTGTTACTAGCTCTCTGGCATTATACTCCTACAACACTTGGGACTTTTTGGAATGTGTAATAATACGTGACTTTGTGTGTAACTGCATTGAGAGTGAATGAAAATATGTTTTTAACCTGACTTTTGGATATTTATAGATACATTCCTATCACACCTTTAGCAACTTTCTTTCTTTCTCTCTCTCTCTCTCCATCTCCCATTTGACACCCCCACTTTCTCTCTTTCTCCCTCCCTCTCTCTCTCTCTCTCTCTCTCCGAATAGAAAGTAGAGACAAACAACTTTGCACACTAGACAAAAAAGTATGTGAAAGGGTTTACGAGTAATTAACGAGATCCAACTGATTTTTCAAACGGTTTATAAATAGGATGCCAGTAATTAACCAAATAGAATCTTTCTTCCAGTCGGTCTCAATCTATCTTCTCTCCCCCTTACACCTCAATACTTTCTCTTATTAGACCCTTCCCGTTATTAAGCATATTTTTCCCTTTCATTGATACCCCCTTTTAAAATTATGAGAAGAAAGTGATGACGGTAGAGAAACTTGTCCCATACTTTCCTCTCCTGTCTTCAGTCGACGAAACTTTCCCATTGGTTTTGTCTCATAGCACCGCATACACTCCCTGGTGTCTTCTGCACCAGGCAGGATTTCTTCTGCAGAGCTTTTTAGACGCCACTATCAACAAGCTTCCATGCTACCTCTCTCTCTCTCACTCTCTCTCTCGTCGCTGTCCCTCAGGAAATTCATCGGTTCTTATATAAATATACGTGTAGATAATCTGCTCATGTTTTACGCATACTTTTCCTTTAAACTCCATTAGGTTGACATCGAGTGAAACAGGAAAATTTTCCTGGGAGTCCCACGAAACGTGGCTGCTCCAATGTTCCCCAACAAAACAGGCCCACAACCTGCGCGTCTTCTAAATTGGGCTCCTTCACAAAGAAGATAGTCCCTTTTGAGTTTCATTCATGCATGCATGTTTCTATTACGTTTGTGTTGTACAACTGCTCAAGAGATTATATTTATGCTCTCCAGAGAAGTTTCCTATCACGAGGACTACAACGACGAAAATCCTCAGTGGAAAATGAATCAAATCCAATCAAGGGATATCTCACGGTCTCTACGAGGCCATTTTCTTGACATTTGCTACTGCTTTAATAATACAACAACACGTAGTTTGAACAGGGCTGACTTTGCAAGCGGGAGGATTAATGTACGACTTGGAAATTAGGAGAAAGTGAAAGTTTTTAAGAGGTGATATTTTTATTTAACGTGCCTCCTATTTTCTTAGGGGCTGCCTTTTAGGAAGAATTGTGTAAAGGCCAGAGAGGAAATGGGATTGACCTTCCACCTTTGCCAGGGAATCGAATATTCTTAAAACATGGAAGAAATTAAACAGGTTGCGCTGCTTTCTTCCCAAGCGGTCCTTACTATAGACTGCTGCTTTGACGGAGCGTGTTGCGGTTGATTGGTTTCATTGGTTGGAAATGTGATGGGGTTTCTCCGCGAAAGCGGAGGTCAAAGGAAAGAAAGAAAAATTAAATCTTCAAAGAAACCTCTAAATACGTCGATCGGGTGACAGGAGGGTCTCCCACAAAATAGAAAGTTGGCCATTGAATTAGCATACCCATCGTGGAGTAAAAAGTAAGAGGGAGTTAGCTATTCCTTTGATCTGTGCATTGTACCGGCGGGAAGAAAGAAACTTATTGAATACGACAGTCCTATGAAAGGGAAATATTTTAAGAGAGTGTAGGTGGTATTATATCGGTAGCTTCTACCGATACACTGGTAAAATCCAATTTTCCCCCACATTTTTTAGGTTTACCGCTACCGCGCCTTCTACCGCTACCGATGGCTGTCGATAGCGAAAATCATAATAAACTTTCAACGGTAGAAAAACGTGGAAAGTGAAATCGTTCCGTGCTTTCACTCGAGGCCTGTGGTAGTACAGTTTAGACAAGTTGTCTCAAACTGATTAAGGCATTCAAGGAATTCTGTTTGGTAAGTGGCTAATAGGATAATTATTCAAATTGGTGTAATTACGCACGATACACGGAGTTAACTCCATTGCCAGAGCAAAAATACCTTCAAAGTTTATTTTGCTTGTTACCGCTACCGCTACAGTGAAAGTAGGGAAAGTTTCATCTCTGAGATTGTGAAAGCTCAGCCCACATGAGAAAGCGAGAGAAAGGGAAATGAGTACTTTTTAGCCTAACATTCAAATTTTCTCGTCATCATCGGTTAGTTTTGCAATTCCATTTCCTGAAACGGTGCTGGCTGCTGACACACGAAACGATAAAGCAACAACGACTTTGTCATTAATATGCAGTATGACTATTATACTTTTGTGGTGGCG
Source organism: Callyntrura sp. NNG-2020 (assembly GCA_027744055.1). Classification (NCBI taxonomy): domain Eukaryota; kingdom Metazoa; phylum Arthropoda; class Collembola; order Entomobryomorpha; family Paronellidae; genus Callyntrura; species Callyntrura sp. NNG-2020. The sequence goes on from JAHZNE010006736.1 coordinate 22,600, forward strand.
AGGGCGATATCACGAATTGCACGCCGTCGTCTTTACACAAGTACAATATGCCGTCTCCCTATTTGTATTCGTCGCCATGCAAATACGTGTAAGTAGCTGCTTTCTTTATTAGCGTGGGTATTCCTTTCACTAAAGTGAAAAAACACATTTTGTCTTTTGCTTTCACTTTCCGAACAAGTCGCATTTAATTTTGGGCCCTGTGTGAAAGAACGCTGCAGCAACCAACCGGGTTCGTGCTACACAAACATAAGCACAACAGGCCTTTCTCCATAATAGAAAAGGCGGCAAACTTACACATGCAAATTTTTCCCCGTCTTCTTGTGCGCCAAACGGGGCTGCGTGGGTGGAAAATATATGTATGTTGCTCTTTGTACATTTTCTAAGGCTTCCCTTTCAGAGGTTACATGATGTACCACCTTAACGACAACGGGGAGAATGACAAACACAAAATTGGTTTAATAAATTCAGCAAAAAAAATAATAAAAATACAATTTAGGTGGATCAAGCCCTAGTTTCCTTTTGTTGACGTTCTCCCAGTCCGTAAAACTTTCTCCTATCATCTGCCCAGAAAAGAAGTGAACTCTATCCACCCACAATACCTAAACGTGCACACGTACGTACAAAATGCACACATACCCTTACAACAACCACCCAAATCATTGTCGTCGTACAAGGTTGAACAATTTATCGTATAAAAGCAGCAGCAGCAGCAGCAACAGCAGCGGTAGTAGTAAAGTCTTTCTTATCAGCAAATCTCCATCACCATAATAATATAAACACCCAGTTTAATAGTTACCCGTCCTGCACCACTTTCCTTCTCGGCTAAGAGTTACACACACAGACACACAATCTAAAGAAAAGAGCGACACTGCTTACCCATCACAAAATGGGAGATACACACAACTTATTAGAAAGAGGCGCATCTTGCAATTCTTGTCTACCTCCGACTCCCTTCGCCTTTTTAAGGAGAACACAACCTGCGAAAATCATGAATGGATGGAATCCGTGCTGAATTTCCATTTTATCTCTCGCGCTCTCTCTCTCTCTCTCGCTTCTCTTTTCTCGCTGGTGACATTACCAAGCGGTGTGGAGTCTTCCGCAGAAAGCTTTAGAAGCACAGGGGTATTTTGCGATACTGCACAAGAGAGAGAGAGAGAGAGAGATACACACACAAAAATCCTTTTATCTCTGTCGAAGTTCTCTTCTCTTCGAAAAAATTGTCGGTTTTCCTCTGGCTGTGGGTGGGTACGTGTACAACTAATGCAACTCTTCAACTACATCATTATTTTGGAAACTGCGTGCCCTATGTACCTCATTCTGTGCAAAAAAATATCCCATTTTTCCCATTCATTTTTGCCGGAGCAACTTTCTCTTTCGTAGATACCTTACCCCTCTTAAGCTCTATCGGCCCCTCTCTTTCTGTGTGACAGAAAGACATGCAAAATTATCTGTAAGTAGCCCTATCCACTCTTCCAGTAGTGATTCTCTTGTATGTTTTCCCGACAAAAAAAATATGCAAAGAAGCCGTTCTCCTTTTATATTTTCCCGGCCCTCTGAAAGGAGCAATTACCTTAGCAATTTCCATTTTACCTAGCGCAAGTTTTGATTTTTATCAGTTGTGAGGGTGACTAGCTAGTACAAAGATTTTCCTGTCAGCTATCCGTTTATCTGGATTTATGATGTTTTGTCTAGCTCTGCAATTTTTTTTTCTGTAGCGTCTTTTCTACTTTAAATTTTCTCCAAGGAGGAGTGTCATCTAAATTGGTAATGGGGACGGCTCATCCTTCCTACAATCATTTTCCTTGGATGCACCTTTAGTATCTTTATAATATGGAGGGGGAGAGAATCTTGCGAGAATTTCGCCTTTCTCCCACGTTGCATTTTATCCACTTTTTTTGGAGACGTTTAGGATGTTTGCAGGTCTTCAACACGGGTAATGTTCCAACAAGTGACGAGAAATGGAACGAGTGACGGAATAACGAGAGAGAGAGAGAGCTAGTTATGGGTATTACGGAATAGAGAAAGATTTTTTTGTCTGTTTTCTATTTAATTTAGTATCTCTATACCAATCAGATAATCGTTTCTACAGATTTGACGAAATGGCCTCTTTTAGATGGATATTAACTATATCCCCAAAATGAATTTTGTTTTTCCCCACGAAACATTCATCTTTTTTTTGTATTTTCTACGAAGAAAATTGTTTTCTGGATCCCGTTTTTACTGCAGCTCACAAAAAGATGCCAAATTCCGTGCGTGTTAGTTACAATAAGAGAAAAAGGAAGCAAAAGGAAATTTGGCATGACACGTGTTGTGTTAAAATCAATATTTCATAAGGTCACGACAAAAGATGCCTGGGAGCACATGGTAGACTTCAACATACCCCATTTGCACTCCCGGACACTTGGCATTCTCAAAATTTAAAGGAAGTTTTTTCTCTCTTTTTTTCTCTCCCTTTTATATCCTTTCATGCCTGCAGAAAAGGGAAAGCGTGATGAAATGGTATTTTCTTGACAATTTTGGTATTCATCTCTCTATTCTATAGACACAGACAGCATAGCCATCTTTAAAACGTATTACGTCAGCCTCTCTCTCTCTCTCTCTCTCTCTCTCTCTCTCTGAGTGGTAGTGGTTTCCATTTTGTATATATCATGCCAAGAGAAACATTAATGGTGGCTGCTTTGTTGGGGCAATGTGCTGCTGCTGCTCTGCGTCTAATGATTGTTTCCCCCGCAGAAAGAGGTACACACGCCATCCTCAAATCTAGGTCTGGCACCCACTCTCTTTGTCGCGTAGCGACAAACGCGCAAAAGTAAAATTGTTATTTTCAATAGAGTATTCTGCACATGTTGCTTGTATTGCTTGTCGTTCCACCATCCACAACACGACAAGATACATAAACTATTTACACGCCACTTTTCCCTGTTTTGAGTGACGTCCCATTCTCTTTGATTTCTTCCTTTCTCCAAGTCCATAGTGCAAAATCGTGACATATTGACTTGACGGATGCTTAAGCTTCCTATTATTTCAATCTTACACTCATTTCTAGTCCGGGAAAATAAGGAAGAAAATGCTATCGGGAACAAGTTTCCCTTTCACACTCCATCTCTCTACATTTGCCGTTTTCTCCGTGTTGGCTACAACAAGTTTCCTGTTTGAAAAGCACACTAAACGGCACTTGACGTGGACGATGCCGTGGTTTCGAGACTTGATTCAGGTAAGGGGCACTGTCAGAATTTTCATATTTACCCAAGGCTACTTCTACCAAGGTGAGGTGTTTACCCTGGAAACTCTCAGTCAACACCGCGAGTGGAACCGTTTTACACCTTTTAACCATCTTTATCCGCATGGAAAACAAGGACCAAGGTTGCTTTTTGCAGTAAAGGCTTCGAGTGTCTTGAGAGAGAGAGAGAGATTGACGGGATCTTCAGAGGCGAAATTCAAAATCAATGGATTTTGGATTCACATTACGGCACAGTCCTTCTCAATATTATATATTGTAACACGATTACGTTGAACACGAATCAGGGGAAATGTCCCTAAAAAAGAGGGGCTCCCCACTAAAAATAAATATTTCCGGATGAATGCCATAAAATGACGACGCTGATGATAGTCGAGGAAAGATAGTCTTTTCTGTATCTTCCCCGTCCGAATAAAAGGGCAACAGGGCAAACCTTCTAAGCAACATCCTAAGTAAACATGACCTTACGACATTTCCTCTAGATGGATCGGAAAGAGAGAGAGAGAGAAAAGTGAAAAGTAAAAATGTGCGTGAAAATAGCCGTCGTGTGGGGTCTTATTGCTGAGTACATATATTACAATACGCCACCACCCAGTTTAAACAGGGATTCTCTCTGTGTATTTATGCCGTAGTCGAGGGGAAATGGAAAATACTTTGGGAGAGAGGCTTCCACTCTCGAATTTAGAAATACCCTATTTTTTTAGGAGAAACGTTGGTCCCAATTACTAATATCAGCAGGTTTCTAGTGGTGGTGTCGTACCAGCTTTCCGTTTTAGTAGCTCCACGTTTCATGTTATTTTCGCAGATTGACAAACTACCCTTTTTCAGCTAATGCCTTTTACCCTGGGCAGAAAGAGATTTTTCGGGTATCGCTATCTATTCTGTTTGCTCTTGCAGAGAGAAAGCGAGAGAGAAAGGAACAAAGGCCCTTTTTCTCTGTCGATTATGGTCATCATGAGCAATTGACGTTTTGTGGGATGGAAAAGGCAGTGGTATCACTGTTCTCACCCCAGCCAGTCAAGACTTTCTTGTTTTAATACCTCTTCCGCCAAAAAAAAATATCCGAACGACACATTTACTTTAGCACACATACAATGTGACACTTTTTCAGCTTTTTTGTGTAGATTGTCAGGCTTTTACCACACAGACACACTCACACGTCTGGTTTTTATCATGAATAGTGGCGTATCAATGTTGAAACTGAACTGAGTTTTTGTATCGTTCTTCGGGAGAAAGTATCGTCGTCGTCGTCGTCAATTTGAAGCGTCTCTGTACGACTGCCTTTTATTGTAGCGTACATTACACGTCTTTCATCAGAAATGTAAGAAAAGGATTTGACGGAGGGAAAAGGTTCCTTCGGTAAGAATGATACGGTTGAGATATTCTGTCATGTCAGAGAGGGGGAAAAGAGAAAGTTTACGGGCCAACGTCATAAAATAAGTAAATAGAAGGTAAAATAGGAAAGTGACATTGTGCACCCACCCTGATATTTTTTTGCGCGACAAAAGGGTACAAGGGAAAAAAGATAAATAGGGAGATTCACTAGGATAGGAAATTGAAACGAGCCTTTTTTCACTTTCTCTAATTTTATTCATTGTCGTAATCGTTTTAAAGGAACGCTGCTGTTCGGAAGGGGTGTCGAGGGAAAATCAAACACTCTACCGTTCTTTTGTTTTGGGAGTATTTACTAACCGTCGGTGATCACATTTTTGCAAATATCAAATGCAGCAGTAGAGAGAGAGAGCAGCAGCAGCAGCAGCGTGACTTGAGAGAAAGAGAAAGAGAAAAAGGGAAAGGGTAAGTGCGTGGGCGGACGGCGGCGGATGGATATGTGCCCAGGGATGCTTTCTACGAGTCGCCCTGTTAGATTGTTCGTCCCTAAAGGAAGCAACCCGCGAATTTCGCAAAAAAATATGAATTTTTATATTAAATTCATCAGGAAACGTGTTTTGCTCCCCAACAAGCGGTTGTTGCCATTTCTCCGAATTTTTTTGTCCTTTTTCTCTTCTCCCCGACAATTACCATTTTTAAAGGGGAACAACACCCCGAGTTTCACCAAGGAACCAGAGAGCTTGGGAAAGAGAGAAAGCGTTTGCCCTATGTATCTTTTCACTTCATTATGCCACTCATGTTGCCATTTTCCCTGGGAAAACCTAAAAGAAGCTGGAAATTTGCGGTTATTCCGCGAAGACTCCCCCTCTCTCTCTCTCTCCCATTCTAGCGGTCTGTTTAATTAATATTCCTCCAAGTCCGTATGGCTTCTTCGCTAACGGCCAAGTTCAGCTTCTTCGTAATGAAATTAGCAATAATACACTCAGCAGTGCAAGTTTCGCCAGGCGAAGCACCCTGCTCTCTTTTAGTTTCTGGTAAAAATGCTTTCGGCGTCAAACTGAAACGTGCAGTTGATAGTACGGAGAAAAAGAGTTCTCCGAAGAAAAAACACATTTAAAGATATGATTACTGGTAGTAGGGAGGTGGTCTTGGCAGTGACAAGGCAAGTCAAACTATTTTGTATAACAACTCCATGTGTCCATTAAGTAATATATTTTTGTTATCATTGCTCGTGCACTCCTCCCAGATTTCGGGGAAAAGTAGGAAATGGAAATGAAAGATATGACAAAAATTCTTGGTATAGCAATAATAGCTTACACATTTCACCGGGAATCTAAGAGCAGTTTGGTAACTTGAAGACAACTCATGTAAACATTGAAATTGCATTTGTCTCAGATTGCCCATGTGTTTATGGAAGGAGCTCTAAATTGAAATCAGGATTACCGGGAAAAGTGTTCTAAAATTAGCCGTCAGTTTGAAATGTATGTTTTTTTGGTTTTGACATCATAATTGTTATTAATATTGACTGACGTTTTATTAAAAGACGTCATACCGACAGTTCAGAGGAAAATTCGATAGAATTAAGGACACAATTTCAGGTAGAAGGAAAAAGCTTTGCCATTCCTCACAGGAAGTACAAGGAAACGTGTAAAAGGATATTTTGAATTAAAATAAATAAGAAAAGTTTGAATTCTAAACATATCAGGTTGTCATTGTGTGGAGGAGCACTTACAAGGTAGCACACTGTGCCGCGATGCGATAACAATTGGATTTATCAGTGTGGTGCGATTGAATTCCCGTCTCTCCGGGCACAAACGAATCAGTTTCACACTGACACCATCAAAAAATTGGCGTAACAATTTTGCGCTTTTAATTTCCAGAAAAAATATTACATTTCAATTTCAACTTCAATTTCATTGTTCCCGCTGAAAGGTGCCACATAACAAAGCTATTAACTACATAACTTGAATGCCGCTACCTGTGTGAACTGTACGTGGGCGCAACCCAATTTCTTTCGCAAATTGTTTGTCAAAATTAATTTCGCACTGTTATGGCTACACAGTCATAAAGTGACGAACTAAATCTCCGTCGGGGCTCTGTATAACACAGGGGAAGGACAGTTACCCCCACTGCTTTCTTGCTGAATATTCCATCATTTCTCTCCGAACAAAATAAGTTTTGGAAGAAAAAAGAAGCCATATAACCTGTCATTTCCTTCCAAAATAAGGAATGAGAATAGCGAAGCAGTTGAAATTGATCACAATATCTCCGAAAAAAAATCTAACTTTTCCTCAAGTCCCGGCTTTCTCTCCTTTTATGTCCATGTATTTCCCCCAAAAAAATCTCTCGTTTACACCGATGAAAGTACCTCACTATTGTATTGTACCCGATCATCATTATATTTGATTCTCCTTTCCCCGTTCCTATCCGCCCCGCTCCTTGTACATTAATTAGAAGCCAATTTTGTTGCCGGGTTCCGTAATTCCGAATAAAGTTGATAATAGACGCCTCAATACCTTCTCCGCGTACTTTCCGGCGTACAGCAGAGAATAATGCACAAATTAAATTAGGTTCACAATACCGCTTTGTTTAGTTCGTACAACCCTGTTTAGTAATTACGGTGGGAGTGCAGTGCGTAGAGCAGGAAGGATATCAAGACACACAAAAGTTGTGAAAGTCAACTATTCCCTAGGATAACCTGACAACTCTCCTGGGGTAAGGTAGTACAAGTAGTACAGCGATGGCAACGAACTTTGTATTGATGATATGTAATAACAAGTCGGGCTCCGATGATGATGATGATGATGATGATGGTGATAATCCGACGAGAAAAAAGGGAGAGCGTCAACATGTCCTGCACAAAGGTTTGTGCGGCACGAGCAGATAGAATGTTCTTTTGAAAATATTGATGAATAGATAAATAGTAGTAACTAGCTGGATGCTGGCAACTTTCGTAAATAAAAAATAACGAAGATATTCGCCTTCAAGATATCCTACACGTAGATTCTCGCCGTCCTTCTCTCTCTATAACTCTTCCCCCCCACCCCTCTATTTATGCAGGTTTGTTGTTGTTGAATAATGAATGAAATGAGCCGCCTACAGGAAAAGTGGAGAAGCCCCACTGACAAGCAACCATTCAATTTTAATTCACTTATTCACTCCGTTCTCTCTTTCTTCCTCTCTATAGCCCTGTTTATTTTATTTCTATTTTCCACTACTCCACTTCTGATTTTTCCTACAAATTGAAAATCTGCGCGTTCTTTCTTTGAAGTGGGATAGATAAAAGGAAAGCCTCATTTGTTACTACATAATGATATCCTCTATGAATGTGGAGGAAACTAACGAAAAGTGAGAAGAGAGAAGAGGAAAAATAGAGAAATCTTGTAAACTTTCCCAAGGTAAAAATGAAGAAGTGCGGAAGAAGGTAGCGTTGAGGGAGGGAGAAAGAGAGAGGAGAGAGAGAGAGAGTGAGAGTGAAAGGTGATATTGAAGTGGAGTGAAAGGACAAATTAGATGTGTCGTCGCGTTACACAAGGAAACCTTTTCCCGTTGCCTTTAAAAGGGAAACACGGTAAGAGGCGGAGGGAACAACAGGTTTTTATTAAATAAAGAGGAGAAATTAAATACAATTAGGAGGTTGAAGCCGCACTTTCTCTCAAGAGTCAATTACTCGTCCCCAAAGGCATTCTCCTATCGTCCCCTCTCCTTATACCAGCCAGTATTTTGTTAATTAATATAAAAATGTTACACGTAACATCGTTTCCTTGTGATTATTTTTTAGAGGCACTTTGGTGTCACAAGACCGTCATTTCTTTGAGGGCAACTCTATACAGTGCCGTTGCGTTGTACCGTTGCAGTAGAAGTAACATGCAACTACATTATCGATGACGAGGGCTTTCAATAAATTTTAGAAGAGACTCTCCATCAACGGGAAATGAACCCAGTGAAAGTGCTCGTTACTTCCCCATTTTGCGGCAGCTTACAACTTCAATGCCGACAGGGAGTTGCCAAGGAAAAAATAATTTGAAGATTTAAAACGCATCTTTGAAATGCTCAAACCTGCTCGTGCTTTGTGGGGAAGCTGAGCCTCTCCAGCAAACTTTTTTTTTCTTCCGTTTTGTAAATCAAAATAAAAATAAGAATCCTCTCATATATCCCCTCTCTACAGGGTTATGTCGTTTTTTCCGGAGAATCTAAAGTGTTCTACAGTCAGTTGTAGGGGGAAACGAGCCAATTAAAAGCAGGTGAAATCCCTCAAAAGGTGAAATCTGGAGAAATAAATTGTAGGAACTCTCCAAGTACAACTTTACCTTGAGCTACATTCTGAGCAATGGTGGTATAATTTTTCCTCTTCTAAATCAACGACGCCATACTAGTTACTCCCCTGAAATCTTTCATGTTGGCCAGTTTCGCGTGACAGGAAGTAGCGTTTTTTCAAAGGAAATCTTATTTCACTACCTTAATGATTTCTCTCTCTCTCTCTCTAGACAACCTGATAGCCTGCGTGGGAGACTCTGCAATTTCTTTGAACGGAGGGATTTTTTTTAAATGGAATCATATTTCACAAAGCGTCCGACGTGATGATCTGATCGGACAAAATAAGTGGGTCGTTTAAAAGGAACATTGTTAAATTCAAAGAACAAAAAAGTATTTATTGTCCCTTCAAAAAGTGCCGGATCAAAGGTAAGCTAGTGCGCTTTTTGCGGGGGGTGGTTTCCCTGTAAAATGGAGGAAATTTCTTCGAAAAAAAAAGAAGAAAATTAACTCTGGCTTGATATATATCGTATATCCCTGTGAGATCCTAGTACCAATTTAAGTTGATAAAAAAAAATTCTCGAATCTCTTCCACATTCTTCTTTTCTCTTTAACTTGTTTCCAATTCCAGCCAGAGGAGAGTGAAGCATCCGGCTGAGCACGGATGAAAAGAGGACGAACACAGGAAGAAGACACAAAAGCAGGAAACTTTTCATTATTATTAATTTACTTTTATTTTTCTTTTGACGTCGTCGTCGTCGTCGTCGTCGTCGACTGGCATTTGAACGGTCTCCCTTTCTATTTTTAACCGGGCATAGTTTTATTCTCCCGCAGAATAGAAAACTTGTTGATACTCTCCCCGTCTTCTTTACCTTTTAACCTGGGGAAAAACTTGATACAATTTTTGTCTCCCGCTAAAAATAGTAACATCCCCCCTCCCCCTAACTTTTTTTTCGTCACCACTAATAATAAACTTTCTAATGCGGTAAAAAAAAACGGGGATATTTGTCACCTACCCAAATGACACCGGATATAAGCGTCCGCACTTTCTCTTTTGGACGAAACTACTAATACCTGTGCTACTAGTTAATAAACTGTCAATGGGAGTGCTCATGGAAGGTATTTCTAAAAATAAGCGACTGTTTCCAGGGGCTCAAGCTCCGTCGAAACAAAAAAAAGAGTTTTGTTTGGCTTGTGTCTCCCCAGAAAAAAAACGTTCCTTTTGCTACTTTCTTCGTGACTGATGGAACCAATGTTCCATGATAACCCGTTATAGACCGTTATTGTTCTTGGGAGACTATTATTATGATATCGCACACCAACACGATGACGACATGCTAAATACTTTGTCAGTTGTTGTTATTGCAGCAGGCGGGAGTGTGTATGTGTGTCTGTGTGTATAGCTGCATCGCCAAATGGGAGTTTTATGAGGCAAAGAAAAAAATATCAGTAAATGACTGCCTATCTTTCTCTCTCTCTCTCTCTCTCTCTCTCTCTCTCTCTACATCCCTCGTGCTCTTTTTTCTTGCTCCGGCTATTTGTACCTTATATACAGACTATTACTTGCTGTTGCTGTCAAAAAAGTTACGTTTCAATTACACACACACACACACACACATACACCCTCCCTCACAAGTGAAACCCTGCATCATCACCGCTACAGAAATGGTAGTTTTGGGTAAAGTTTCGTAATAAAAAACGACGCTTTTTCCTACTTGCTGCTTATGAACCTACTACACCTACTGCTGCCACTTCCCTCACAACAGCAGCAACTGATACGAGTATTTTCTTTTCGTTTCTTCCCCCTTGCTCGCTTTTTCTTCCGGAACGTTTCATTCAGTTTTTGGTGTTGCTCATTGAGCAAACTCTTGCTTTCTGTGTCAGGGTGGCTGTTACCAGTAGTGCAATGGGAGATACAACCACGTACATAATGATAATAGCAGTACTAATAACAATAATAATGCCTTTCTCTCTCTCCCCTCATTCCTTTTCTTAGTTTTCTTTACGATAATCATGATGATGACGACGAAGACGATGATGATGATGATGATGATGATGATGCTGCTGCTGACGACGCTGCTACTTTTGTATCTCGCATCGTGTGTAACGATAACGATTCTTTGTGTTTATATTCATCAAACAATGGCGCCATTTTTTAAGCATGGCCAGTTCTTAACAACAACATTCACATTTTACAGCGCGACACTCTCGCTCGCAGAGAGAGAGAGAGAGAGAGAGAGCTGTTGTCTGATTTTTCATGGCTGATTCAATAGCGTATGCCCGCCAGAATGGAAATAAGTCTCCTCGTGTAATGATGATTCACGCCCACGCAAAACGCCATTACGAGGTCTCCTCTCCTACAACTACCCCGACAACAACAAAAATTACTAATACGACTAAACCTTCCACATGATTTTCGTGTCTGTCTTTATTTATGTAGAACAGCGCATGGTCGCTCTTGTGAATAACTTTTTTTTCCTGCTTTACACCCCTTTTCTCCCCCTCTCCCTATAAATTTGCGCGTGTGTCTATATACGTGTTCTAATCTCTGGCGAAAAAGCCTGGTCGCGTCGTCGTCGTCGTCGTCGTCCTTCTCCCCACAAACCTTGTTACAACAACCATAATAACCCGAGATTGTGCTTTGGGATGTCGCTGTAACAATTGCTTTTTATGAGATACAAGTTATTGTATTCCGTGTACAGGGTAATGTCATGTGTGTACTGTAAAGCCTTTAAAGGATTTCCACCACCCACCCACCAACAGCCTTGCATCAAGGCACGCCACCACCGTTTTTATGTCAAAGTCCAAATAAGCCCCTTGGTATTCTACATAATTTACAAGTCTTAGGGACGCCTTCCTCCTATAAAAATGCCGTTGGGTACATTATATGCCAGCATGCACACAAACT